>JAQGAO010004305.1:0-15382 GCA_034697705.1 Ommatoiulus sabulosus
AATTTCAAGTGTCTTAATTTAAGATAGAATGTGCCAGTCAGGCACATTAAAAGTCTTACTTGGTGCAAGTGTCTTAAAAAAAATGGCTGTTTGGTGTTTCAGTTGGAAAACGCATCTTAAATTCAGACTCTGTTTTTACAGTGTATGTCGCTACCAACCAGGAATCAGTCGAGCTTTTAGTGAAAAATTATCACTGCGTGCCCTTCAAATGAAATACGTCGGCCCTTTGGTGTGTGATTAAGTTTACAAATGTTCCATCTTCAAAGATATCAGCTTGTCTGTAATTTTATTGCTCTCTGCATTTAATTGAATTGCTCCTGTTCGTATAGGACTTTAATTCATTACCGTTACTTGCCATGACTTTGGCGTAGTTATGTATCACCACAAGGGTGGTTATAAGCACTAGGAGTTTCGTGGGCGTTGTATGCACTTATATGGATATTCTGTGGAAATGGCATATCCAGCTGCTTTCCCAAGATAACACTTTATGACCCATTTTGGCCATAGTTATTTGGCCAGCAATATAACTGACGTTCATTAATTGTTCGCATTTAATGGCCTCTGACAAACTGTACTGTTGTCACGTACGGTGGCTCCGCAAATAACAGCTTATTGGCAGCTTAAGGAAATACCATATTTTTATTTGTTTTTCACTGATGCCCATCTTAGTGATCCGGTATTCTTGTAAAAAATGTTGAATTTCTTACAGATCTACAATGTAGTGTTTTGAATTCCAAATGAAAATGAATGTTTTGCGACAATAACTTTCTACCCCTGTTGGTTTTACTACTCTGCGTAACTTAATATAAGCTAACATTGTTGGCCCCTGAGAAAAAACTGATGAAAGTAAATCTTGAAACAACCCTGAAGGCTATTACATGTACATGTATGTCCTTTCCGTTACAATTTATCGTAATATAGGCTATACAGTATTCTCAGAAATACATTTTCCAAGTAAATTAATTATGGAAAATACAATTCATCCGTGATATTCTGTATGCACGTATTCGTGGTAAAAGTTTGTTTTAAATAAGAAACACACTGATAAAAAAGCATTTGTAATTTTTTATCTCAGAATATGTATTTCGCACCCCATTAATTGTATTTCGTCGCAAACCTAGTAAGCTATTCTTGACGTGAATTGACAGAGTATACGGAGATTTCTTCGTTCTTTGTAAGAAAATCCATAGCAGCGTAAGACACCCATTTCATATTATTCTTGCTTAGAATTATTTTGAGTTATTTTGCTGTCAGCACATAAATTTTAAATCTCGTTTGGGTCTTGCATCTATATACAGTGTCGTGAAGCCTGTATTTAGAGCACGATTTTAATTTCCTCACATTTTCTTTGTAAGTAATAAAAACTCAAAAGATATACTAAGGCAAGGATCTATAACAGCAATTTATCATATCGTGTACGATGCTTAAGCCATCGTGGGGGAATTTAGAGCTTTATAACATAAACTTCGCCATGACAAATTAAGGGTTTGTCAATATATGTGGGGTGAAAAAACTGAGTTTGCACCCTAACAAATTGCTTTTACTGCTCAGACAATCGGTCAGCCAGGTGACAAATTACAGACTTGAAGATATAAGACAATCGCTGAATCAATCTTCACTAAATCCCAAAGTAACATTAACGTAGGGAGTTAAAGCAGGAAGAAAAACTACCAAGTTGTACGAATGGATAACATGGCCGTATTTGACAAAGGTTTAGTCTTATATGCAAAACGCGCTAAGCTGTTCAAACCATCTGTAAACAGGAGCCAAACGGCTTCTTTATCTCGTCTTATCCTTATTTTTCAAATCACGTTGCCAGATCTGCAACGTTTGTGACGTTTCTTACATGCGAATGACTTGATATATTTGTCCAAAGATATTTTTGTCATCATTTTCTTTGAAATCTTAGGAAAATGTGATAGGGGTTTTCGCAGTTACCGATAAGTTTTGTGGGTTTCTCTTGCATAAAACGACTATCATTGACGTGGAAGATGCCTCACATAAAATTTATGATTTTGGCAAAGAACAATGCATCACGAAACTGTAGTCCTTAAAATGTTTAGCTTTGATATTATCGATTAAGTAATGCGGAGCTCGTAGTTAATCCAATGATAGTGCTCGCGGTGCTAATTTCATTCAATCATTCAAATTTTCATTGAATCGATTTAAATTATTAAAGTAAAATGTTTTAATATTATTTATTCAAACGGTGTTACAAATCGTACGTATTAATAGTAAATATATATAATCTTTAAATAAACTATGCATGTTGTATAAATCTTGGAAAACAAATATTTTTGCAAATTTGCGATCTTTGACGAAACCAAATATATTGAACATGAACAACAATTAATGAAAGCCTTTAAAAGAATGGTAATGTGCACTAGAGGATGCGCTTCATTAACGCGTTATTTAATCAATAAGTTGATTATACGACTGAAATGTATTTATTATCGCTGGTTTATTTAAGAACCGAGTCAAGAATGAAGAGTTCGCTTCATTAAGTCAACTTTTGTGTATATCCTTTAAGCAGTTTACAATGATAAAGTGCTCTAAAGACATCAATCTTTTAATACGACTCCATATAGACTACCCTCGATATAATACCTTAAATTGAAGGATTTGTGGTAATTATGATCATAAAATTTCATATAGAGAGGAGCAGCACTGCATAATTCAGCGATTCATTGTGGGCTGATAAAGCAGAGATGAATTGGTGGATTCGGCCAGAGGTTTAATGTTCCTTATAACTCCGTAAGATTGATATATTACACTTTTAGTTTAGTGTTATTCGGGTAGACTTTAATGATTTTTATCGCTTTTACATCCTCCCTGTATCTAAGCTGCTTTGAATCTTTAAAACTTTGTGGTAAATTCCAACTTAACCTACTCTATATGCTTATGCTGATCAACATTCGTAGTGGAAAAATTTAATCCAATTTGGATTTCAAGAAATAAATTGCGTACCGCATATGCGCGCGCTCCATACTATGATCAATATTGGAGGATTTATTTCATAAGCAGTTATGGTCTGTCAGGTTTCGTATGCAAAACGGAAGGACTAAATTTTAAATAAATCATGTTTTCCCTCTAGATGCTCCCGATGATAATTTTATGCCTTGAATAGCCCGCATATTTGCTTATGCACATTTTTCGTTGAAATAATATATTTTATCATAACTGATCTTATTTCTCTTCTGAAAATGTCGTAGACGTGATTTTTTTTAAAGCACGTTTAAAACCTCCGAGTCTCGGGCGAACCTTTCTCATCTGGGCATCCCCTTCAATTGGGCAATGTTTCATTCTGCAGTATACATCAGCTCATTTGTGTGTCGAAGAGTCTTATGCATTTTAATTATTTCGCAGATGTTCTTCTGCAGTTCTAATTTCCAAAAAAAAAAACAATTATCCGAAGCGTTGTTACTTGTCCATTGTCGTCGTCTGTCTTTAGGATTTAAACCCATATACTCTGTACATGTGCTAGGATCATGAAGCTCGTCGTTTTGTAACACTAAAATGTTTTTTTCTGGCTTATTTATAAATGTTTGGACTATACTTTAATTTAGGTTGTGTTTCTAGATTACCAGTTATTAGCAATAGTCGGGACAATTACGAGCGTCTAACACGGTAGAGTAATGAAGGCATAAACCAAATAATCTGGACTCGATTTAATTATCTTTAATGATGTTGGGCATTTGGGCGACACTTTTGTCCTTAGAAGAAGAAAAACTTTATTGCGTTGAAATGACCATGTATTCCATATCGTTCTTATAGATCTCGGTTAGATGAATGCCATTTTGGGAAACATTTTCCAAACAGTATATGTGGACCAAAGGGGAAATGATCTTGAAAGGTGACAGTATATGTAGCTGTCTTTCTGCCCAAAGTTCAGACTATGGTTTAAGTAGGAAACCGCAAGAATTACCGTTGTGTATATAATACCAGTTATTGTATGCAATAAAATAGCGGGCTAAATTTGTCATTTTTTTCGTTCTATAGGCGCTATATTTCATTCATCACTGTATGCCCAAAATAAGAGAGTGCGAGAATATAGAATAGATCCAGGATTTCTTCCGTGGGAAACTAGTTTAGGTTTGCGAGTATGTACTGTATTTTATCTTTTGTAACTCGTTAAGTCTTAGTCCCATGATAGTCGTGATATTTTAACATTGAATGTCTGCTCCATTCTTTTCTTCTACGGTGCAGTGGGGAGAAATGATGTCACGCTGATTTGATAACAGCACTCGCAAGAGTCGCCTTTTTTCACATTGTGTACATTTAATGGTATCTATTACCCCAGGCACTTTTTACCTTGCTAATATTACAAGCGATGAAATTTTTTTCTATGACAAATATCCTCCTCTGATGTATTATATTCATGGGGGCTTCTAAGCTGATAAAGATAATATATCACTTCAAATTAGCCAATTATTCGTGCTAATAAAATTAAAGTTATTCCCCGAAACGTTATCCAAGTTGACATTCGGCGAAGTTGGGAAGTTATGCCAAAAAGAAGATATGCTGAAATGCAACGTAAATGACACGGGGAAGAATTGGCAAAATATGAATAAGCGATGGAACGAGCGAGTTATAGTTGATTATACGGCATTGTACCTGCACAACAAACGTTTTGGTCAAATTCCCAGCATAATGTACACTCTAAACAGAAGGTATGCCAAATAGAACCTTTTCAGGTTCTTTTCATTGCTACACCAGGAGAACCTTTTTAGGTACTTCGAGGAACCCCAAAAAAGCTTCTTTTTCAAGAACCTTCTAAAAGGTTCCAAATGCACAAATAAGGTTCAATGCACCGAACCCTTTTATAGGTTCTAAATGCACAAATAAGGTTCAATACACAAAACCCTTTTAATGGTTCTTTATGAATTAAAAAGGTTCAATAAGTTGAACCCTTTTAAGGATAATTTTTGAAAGGCATTTCTTTTTGGAATATATCAGTTCACTAAATCCTGATGAGTAGGCTATCATCCATTCCGAAGTAGCTGCGTGATTGCTGTGTTTCCATTGTAAAAACGAAGTGATATTAGGCTGAATAGCTGCTGTAACCTAGCAATTTGAACTAAAAAGTTCACATTTTGGAACAAACATCCAAATGTAAGAATAGTCTCGGTAATTAAATAAAATATGAATATGCACGTGGTTTCATGGGTTCGTCCTGAAAATCTAGTGCTATTTAGATGTACAACTTCTATGACATGGAAATTAAAATATTCGGCACAATAATTTGTTCTAACCTAACCTGTAACATAACCTACCCTGACCTAACCTAAAACGTTCAAATTACAGTGCCAAAACATTTCAGTTTTTAGTATACACCATAGCTGTTGTACATCCAAACAGAACTTTACATTTTCAGGACGATAATAGCAATTCAATCGAACAGCAATTCGTTTTCACAACGAAAACATTGCAATGGAGTGAACTGAAATATTCCAAAAAAAATTACCTTGACATTGATTTTATTTTCGAAACACAATTTCCTCAAGCCAACATCCTCACGCAACAATAAGAGTAGTAATATTGCGGAATTTTTATAGAAGGTTAGGATGTTTTACAAGTGCTAATTACTTCATCGAAATATTACAGTTATTGGCGTTAATGTTAATGTTCAGTTCTTTGTTTTGTATCTTGTGTATGATCATTAACTATAGCTGAAGATTACGCTTGAATTTTTCGTATGGACACCATTTTTCCAAACGTAATTTGTTTAGATCCGAATTCTTGTTTTGTTTTCGCACGCTGTATAGTAACTGACGCGTTTACAATTCCATTTGGTCATGATTTTTGGCAGCTTTTTAAAAGAGTGTAACAGTGACATATTCTCCGGCTGGAACACTTTAAGAATTGCGATCAACGCTGTCATTTTCTGTATGTTCTAGCGTGTACAGTGTATAAGAAAATGGGATTGGTATCGCGCCGCTGTACGAAACCGTGCGTTTTTGGCCATCATTTTCTTCTTCCATTTTAATACCGACCCACGGGCGAAAATATCTTTCCACCAATCCCCATTTCCATGTGTCAAATCTTATTTTTTTCGTAAGATTTATCCTTCGATGATAATTTGACCATCAAAGCATCCACGTGCCGAGGATGCGCATTTCCATCGCATCTTTGCCCTGCGAGAGTAAAGGAGGCTTGAGAATACATTTGCTTAGTGGAGCGGTTAACGCAGGGACTGATATAGGTGACTGGACATCCACAAAGAATCTCGGAAATGTAATATGCGCCTATTGGTATCTCTAGCGGACTCGTTCCATCTTCCATATCCTCTCATATGTCTTTCGCTTCTGGCTTTGTGATTGATGGCAAATAGCCATTTCCATAACGCGGACTTCAACGTGCAACACGCGTGTATATCTCATAACTGATGTTTTTGTTTTCATCTTTTTTTTTTATTTCATCTCTCTCTCATCTATTGCCTGCAGGCCTGCTTTTTCTCCTCGGAATATTGTTGGAACCATTTTTCTTTGCATATACTTAAAAATAACACCGCATATGTGACGTTTTTCGTCGAAAAGTGCAAACAATTTGAATATTGAACGCTCGGGAAGATGCCATACTCGATGGATTCGCCCGAGGACTTGGGCAGATGTTCCTAAAAATGAAATATCGCTTTTATGTCGCGAAGAAAATACCTTTTTTGAGATTAACGTCGAAAAGTATTCCCATCAATTTGGTTATACTTTTTTAAGGCTATTTTTTATATTGGTATCCGCGTGAATCCAAAGCCCCCCATGCGTGAGACTAAAGTATTTTTTTTCTTTGTTTTTATATTTTTTAAAAATCGAAATGGAAAAACTTTTCACGAACTGCTCATTTCATGGCTGTCTATTTAGTTGTTTTATAGAAACAACGTAGCTAATTGCTTTGATGGTTATTCCTGGAACAAATTATATGTTTCGCTATAATTAGGCTGATTAAATTCTGTCTATAAACTTGTAGTGTGCATGTGCGTTATGAAACAGACCGATTATAATGGAAAGGCTTATACTCTATATGGGTAAGAATGCATTGAATGCTTATTGCAGGCGCTTACCACTCTGCGTACGACTACAAGGTGAGGCATAAGTCTGTTTTCGGATCAAACAAACAAAAATGCTATATAATGTGTGGACTGAACGTAATGAGATGGAATCGAATTGTAATATTAGTGGTACATATGGGTATAAGAACACACAGAATGCTTATTGCAGTCACAACAAGACTTTACAGACTTATAGCTCACCTTGTAGTTATACGCAGAGTGGTAAGCGGCTGCAATAAGCATTCAATGTATTCTTACCCTTAGGATTCATGCATGTCCATATACATCTGCACTTTACGGTTGGCGGTCTTTTTTCTTCTATCTGCAAGTAATGCTGCTTTGCAATTCTAAAAATATTATATCTATCGCAGTTTCTGCATGTATATGATTAAAACTGAAAATTCTGCAGAATATGCTCGAGATTCATGGACGGTTACATTTCATCTGCCCGTGAAGCAATGGTCATCTTGTATCTTCTGATCATTGAAACTTTAACAATTGCTTCTCGATTTGTATAGATGCTTCAAAATAAGCCTCCAGGTGGTGGGCCGATCTATGGCGGGTGCGGAACTATGTCTAATTTTGAGCTTCGCCATTTACTCTTCTATTTCATATTAATTAAGCATGTGTTGTACCGAGCCACTAGAGGTTATAATAACATATTAAAATAGGCACATCTGTTATGGAACAGTTGTACTTTTATTGAATGTATCATGAACTTTGTTTTTGGATGCCAGGAACCAGCTAGATCCACGTTATCCCAATTTAAATAATGCACAGATTACGTAAAAATGCCTGGGAATTGGGTCAGCATTTTACCAATTGATGGCTAGCGCTGGTATGCGACTACAAAAGGATATGATTAATCAATATTTACATTGACCAAGCGCTCCTTTTGTGCAATTCTCTGCATGGGTTCATTTTCACCTTTTGTTGCCTATCATAACGTTTAATATCGTATTGGAATATTGATTATCTGACATATATTTATGTGTAGTTATACAAATTGACAGGATGCGTGCCTTGATTGATTTTTTAACGATAAATAATTCACGTTCTGCAGTATTGGTTTTATTGACCGAATGTCTTCCTAAATTTTACAGAAGAAGCAGGCGAAGTAATTCGAGTGGTAGGTTTGTCATAAATATTGTAGTATATTTTTTTGTAATTCGAGTTGTCGTTGAAGAATAGCAGCGTTGCAAATGGTTTAAGTCGCACTTTTGAAATATTTAGTCTCCTAGGTGCTTTGCTGATGTGTATACGATGCAAAACCCAATAACGCACGTGGAATGAGGAAGTACAGTGTAGTGTTTTCCGAAACATACCCTGGATAGGGTCGGGAAAAAAAATCAATTTGTCAGGGCCTCCTGATTTTATGCCTTCCCATTTATCCGGCAATTTTCAATGGTCAAAGCTATCATCTCGATTTGGTGGAAACTTTTATTTGATCGAATTGTGCAGTGAAAAAACGATTTCCAAACAATTGCGATCATTTCTTTTCTTCGCAACTTTTTTGTTGCGCGAACCTTTGGCGCATTTTTTTCTCTCTCGAATTTTATTCTTTCGTTTCACCTCCATTGAATTTTGGTGAGAAATGGTGTACAGCTATCACCCGGGTGCCATTGTGGTCTAAGGTGAATTTGATGGAAACGGTTACTGCTCGAAGACCATTAACTCACTCGCCAAATCTATGACACATTCTGAAGAGGGCATGTTCACAACATCCAGTATTGCTACTGCACTATATTGATTTTGTTGAAATGTAGATGACCATTGCAATGGAAATGCTCTGTCAAGTTCATCAAAATGCTACAGCATTTCTTTCTGCTCTGCATATTCAGAAACGTGTATTACATTCAGGAGGCGTAGTATATTAGTTGAATGGGAGCGAGGAGCTCCCTACGGATTCTAATAACTGTATACTTTACACTATCCCTATATGTGTTTATTAGATTGGATTATATCGGTTTTAATTCTTTCCTGCTTAGGGAAATTTCATGGAAATTTAGTATAGATAACCTCCATGTGACGTCACCCAGCTCGTGGGCGTGTTGTTTGCTACACTTCATTTTGGCTCTATTAACTCATGCGTTCTACTGCAAAAATGGCTTTTGGGGATCGACGTTAACGTACGTCGTGTTACTAATTTATAAAAAACGGCATTTAGGGCGAGATTTTTCCAATTACCAGCGAAAAATAGCGTTATGTTCTGGCCTTTACCCATATAATTTTGAAATAATGTGGTTTTTCAATGAAAATTCAAATTTGCCAAATGTATCCAACTTGGACATTGTTAATTATCTACTGTTCACTTGTTTACATTTAATTCCACTCGGTTGATTCGAGACAATACCAGTATACCTTGAAGTACCCCACTATGTCTGATCTGGGCGGGGCAAGACCGCGTCGTCTGCTCGAAGACGTTATCTATAGACTTGCTATAGTAATTAATGTATCAATCGCGCGCGTGTTGAACACAAGATTTTTAGCATTTGAAATGGCGTCTGAAAGGTGGTCGCACTGATCTTTAGGCGTTTTTATATAAAATAAGTGTTTTTCATGAGGTAGGGATTCACGTTTAAAAAGCGCGTCGGTAGATCGCTAGCGCTCATTAAAATGCTGCATTTTACGGTCTCTTAAGGCTAGCTCTAAGATGCCATTTCTTGCAGAAATCATGGCTGGATGGCATTGTTGGTGCTATTGATCGGCGTGCATGATGCACGGTGCAGTAGTCGTTACACTATGGCAACCGAAATAAAAGTTGGTCATTATTGGCCCGTATTAGGGGTTTCGTATCTTCAGATATATAGCTAGTCGGTTCTTTGAACTACTTTAATAACAATTGCTATTCTTAAATTCCTGAAAATGAAAACGTTGCAGCTTTATACATGTGACCTATTAATGTAAAGAAGTTATTATGCATGGAATTATCCTAGTTCATTGCATTTCTTGTCACATTTTGAACATTAATGAGTACAAACGCGCTGTATTAGACGCGACGCACTACAAGTAACATTTTTGGAGAAAATTTCCTAGATTGTTCATGTGTTTTCTCTTGCAAAATACTGCGGAGACGTGTATTGTACGTACATGTATAAGTCAGTGTACTATAAGTTGTTTTCATATTGGTATCCATTTCCGCTCGAAAAGACAATTAACTTAACCAGAATGGGTTAAGAGACACTTGTAAATGTCGTCAACAATTATTCAATCCACGATGAACACGTCATCTGCAAAGTCCTTCTTAGAATTCCTTCTTAGAATATTGCTCGGTAATAGTTGAGAAAATGCTCGTCTCCTATAGCTATTCTGGAAGAAGAAAAAAACTGCTCGAGTTTAATTAAATTCTCAATTTATGAATAATGCAGACGCGGTGCAATTGATGCATAAAGCGCCTGAAGATAGTTGTATTGAATTAAAATTGTATTCGAGAAATAGTTGTCCCGTAAAGACTTTTCACTTGGTCTCAACCGTTTGGGAGGCCCTCGAATGCAATCGCTCTTCATTTCTGGCGTTGCTCTTGTGCCAGCCTGCCATGAGCACGAGCCATCATGATGATGCCAATTCTTCACACCGCCTTAAAAGATCAATACCACCAGCCTTGACAATTTTTAATGTTGAATCTGGCAAGTAGGAACGTTTTTCTCAAGGGTCTAATTTTCCCCTGTCTGCCTCATTTTATCACGGGATATATTTTTCAATGGAAGTACCTTAACTATAGACGTATTTATAGTCACTGAGGAATAAAGACTTGCCTAGGCACTGATATTTTAATTTATCGCCATTTGACGTTAATCATAAAGCGACGAGTGAGTTGAATGACAAAATATAATACACGCTGAAATTCGATTAAGTCGTTTAATTTTTTTCTAGATATCGCTTCCAGCCTCCTAACCACCCCCTTCCCCTAATCCCCCATTTTTTATGAGAATGTACAGTACTAATCAAAGGCTGGCAATCTTTTATATTTCGTTATGAATAGTCGAATTTTTTATTCCATCAGCTGTAGTCTTTGTTAGCGATGTGCTCGTATGTTGCATTTATATCTTATTTTACACAGGGCAAATCCAAAGTAGTATGCTAAAGTAGCATCCAGGAAGGATTTTAGTGGCTAGTCGAATTTTCGGAAAATCACAGAACGAAACTATGCGAAAGCGTTGCATGAAATTAATTCCACTGATGCTAATCGAACTGAACCTTTATGTACAATACATTGCACTGTAATAAGCGTGCTTAGGTCGACATGTCTAATATGTTTAGCCATGTTTAAAAAAATTGACAATATACTGTAGTTGTTGTTATTTGAAATCAATCATTCCCTTCCTCCCCCCCCTCCATTTCACCAGATACCTGTATAAGAGACGAGAGCTGGATGTACAGGGTGATTTGTAAAGTCACTGCCCAACGAAAAAAATTTATATCTTTAATATGATAAGTGATAATGGTGATAATTCTTTCAGATATCCCTTAGAGTCGACCACGGGCTATCCGGAAACCATATTCCCTGTGACCTTGAATGCCGCGTTCAAGGTCATCCATTTTCCCTGCCCGAGTTTTTTTTTCAGATTTCTCCGAAACCGTTGCAGATAGGATCCTAGTGTAAATTAAAAAGTTGTAGGGCGATGCCTAATTAGTGTAATAACGTTGGTTTCATATTTTTCTAATTGGACTGCAATAAAAGCTGCTTTAGACCTGCTACAATTGTGGAACATGTGTGTTAAGGCAATTACCTTTTAATGTTGTACATAAGGAAATTTACATAGTCTCCAGACATCCACAATGGCAGATAATGACCATTTTGAATGTGACCTAGCAATTGTTCACAATTTTCTAATTCGACAAAGCTATTGTGTCATGCAGATTCATGTATAGCCTATGTGTGCGTGGTCTCTCGGGGAAATCTGTGAAAAATTAGGGCAGCGAAAATGGATGACCTTTAACGCGTCATTCAAGGCCACAGGGAATATGGTGTCCGGATAGCCCGTGGTCAATTCTAAGGGATATCTGAAAGAATCATCATCGTATCTCTTACCATATTAAAGATATAATTTTTTTTCGTTGGGCAGTGCCTTTACAAATCACCCTGTATGACCACATACGTTGTACAGTACATGCAGTCAATTTTATTGGCAAGCAAATCATAACTGTCTATTTAATAACTCGAGGATCTTAAAATTTTACATGTACGTTGACTGCATGTTATTTAAAAATTTAACAAAGAGCTTACTGCTACAGTATTACGTTATAACAAAGTCATTGTCTAGAGTCGCTCATTTGTACTGTATAAACATTTGTGACTAAAGGAGATTACACTGCGTGTATATGTTAAAAACAGATAAAGTGGTTTGCGTATATTTTTGCATAATTTTATGTTAAAGAGTTACCTTTGCAAGTTAATGGCCACAAGCAAGCCTTTATTTATTCTCTGTTATTTGCCTTCCAATTGTAAGATTTTCTACTTTAGTAATAAACGTCTTGGAATATAGGTCACACGTATATTTTTGTATGGCTTCTCCTTGTCATACGATTGCATTTCTGGACTCTTTTATGGTGTCTTATGTTTTACGCTCTTACATATTACACATGCAGCATGACTTTTATCGTCTGATGCCGTAACCTTTTATCTTTTTTTTTGCTCGTCGTGATACCCGCTTTTCCGGCTATCTTCATTAAAAATATATTTTTTCTCGGAGAAGAAGCTTAATAAGATGCCAATTTCCTTCTCCGAGAAATACTCTGGCGTAAATAATTACACCGTAAATTCATTACGGATATAGCGAGTGCACGGGGTCCCCGCTCCGTGAACATTGTTTTCATTTTCAATTCAGCATTTGAATTATTATTGCATGAGAATGACATACATTATTTGCATTATTTAATTTCGGATGCCTCCGCAATGCTGGCGGATTTCAATCAATTTACATCAAAAAGCTGCGCACTTTATATTTAGACCGGTTTTTTGTCGCCATATCAAGCTTTTGAAGAAAAAAAATCCATATATGCAAAGATACATCTCGAAAATTTTAACCATTTCCTTCTTGTCTTTTTCCGTCGATATCTCTTCTAATGGCGTTGATGCGCCGTTCATTCCTCGCCATGCAGCCTGCATTTGCATATTCAAAAATTCATGCTCAAATGCAATTCATGTTTGATATCGTATCTCCGATATTGGTTTCACCAGGCATCAATTTCTAAGGAAGCCCTAATCTATGCTTTACTTATCATTAATCAATAGAAAAGATTCGGAAAAGTTTTTAAAAGCTGCCTCCGCGACTGATTTCGCGTGTAATGTGCTGACAAGCGCGGTTTGTTGGTGGGTCATGCCAGTCTTATCGCCTTCAATGCGCACTTTTATCGAGGATTAATGCTTTTTACGAACATCGGGTGTTTGGTCGTGTTGAAAAATAGGGCATCAGGAATGGTATTCATGCTAATTATGGCTTAGGCTTTGGCTCCCACCGAACATGCTGAAGTAGCCTTATAGCGCGGTGACTGATCGCTGTATCGAGGTGCAAACTGTTTGATAGGTCCTGACAAAAATGTGATTAATCATTTTTGAAGTATGGTGTTTTGCTTTTGTTCGAGAAAAGCATTCTTGATTTTTAATAGCCTCAGTTTTTTTTTCTTGCACGATGGATACGACGGTGGGGAAAAAATCCTTATGGATTATGGATTAAACGTGCATGGAGGGAAATATGGCGGATTTTAGAGTATACTGCATTGTCAGGAAATCCTTCGATGGAAATATTATTCATGAAGGTACTTAGCCATCCCATGATCTCTAACACGTGTATTGTTCTCACCTAATACTTAAGTTTCACTTATACTTGGGCGGAATATGAACGCGTGACTTCAGGCGGGATCATTATCCGAAGTGCATTTGCAAACGAGCAATTTTGTCTCATTGCCAGAAATATAGCAAACAGAAATGCGCATGCAAGGCTTTTGCGAGTTTATAATCGTGGTCTACGCGATACTAGCATTTGCGTTTGTTATGATTTTATTTATTACTGTCTGGAAATGTAGCGTTTGATAATCATTGGCCTGGCTAGCTCGCGCTGGAAAATATCCCTGGAAAATTCGTACTTGTTCGTGATGGTCGGCGAAAAAATGCTGCAACCAGTGCAGCGCTGCATTTGATTAATAATGTCTAGCCAAATTTTGCTGACTTAAATAAGCGAATTGCACAGTTTTCCATATCAAAATTTATTAGAAATTTTTTTGTTTGACTTTGAAAATGTTTGCTCGCAGAACCATAAAGATTTCCTCTGCCCTCATTATAAATCAACAGTACATTGAATTCGGAAATTCGTTTCTTTCAGCGTCATATGCTTATTGTTTCTGTTTACCAAGCCTGCATATAATTCCAGTAATGCATATTTCCCAGAAATTTCCGATATCGACCTAATTTGTAGTATGTACCGCACGCTGGCTATGGCGAATGACAGTTTATATATGAATCGGATTAAACGCAAAGCTTAGAATTCATTAAATTGCCTTCGAAGGCCATGGGGCTTCAGAAGCTCCAAATAGCTTTGAGTTAAATATCAGTTGGAATATCATTACGAAGACTGCTCTATGCGAATTTCTGATAGTGCAAACTTGTGCCCAGTCCGCGTCTTAAGGTATAAACGAATGTTAATTTCTTCGTTACAGACGAATTCCGAATTAGAATATTGCACATCTTCGGTTAAAATGTATGAATTTTCAAGTCTCCAAACATTTGGGCGTTAAAACGAGCTTTAGACAATATTAAAAAATGCTACGTTATAACGAAGAATTCTTTAAAAGTTGCAGGAGCTTCTCGTTCATATACAGTACATGGGGTAGAATTCCATCTAAACATCGATGAAACTATAGTTTTTATTGTTGAAATAATGTTATGTCTGACTTCGGATAATATATGTACTAACTGCGGTTTAAACGAACAAATGTTTGCGTCCCTCGAAATCTGTCTTAAGCTAGGTAGGCCTACACACCAAGAAAACTTTAACGAAACTTTGTTTCCGAAACTACGTATATAACTGGAAACTTCCAATTCGAAAAGCCGGTTAAGGGTGCGAGCACAAAGAATGCTTACTTTCGACGTGCTTCTTTCAGCTTCTTTCGGGCTTGTTTACAGCTTCTTGTTTCCAGCTTTGGGGCGCATAATGAACCCTGATATCAGCGTGATGGTCAGTGTGCTTGGTGGCACCACTGCATGCGTTATGCGAGGTGAAACATTCCACGTAAAACCTTCCACATGCGCATTAGCATCTCATGATTGTGAGACGGCTTCCACCCCTTTGGCCGCCTCACATGGACTGGACCACACATGCAGAATGTGACTGCATTCTGGTG
>JAQGAO010004306.1:0-15382 GCA_034697705.1 Ommatoiulus sabulosus
AAGTTTGTAAGGGGTCCGTCAGATTGTTTAAATATGGCAAGTGGTCCATGATGATGAAAAGGTTAAGAAACCCTGATTTAAAGAAATCGACAGTAAACAGTACGTTACAGAAGCCATTTTTAATATTTGCAATTCGGCCGAAAAATCAAAAATATTGGAATCCTAATAATTAATATGCCAATGATGTTTTCGTACTGTATATGTTTTCCATGGCACAAATGTCTGATTTATAAATCTATCTGAAATCGTACAATCACGAATGAAAATTAAAATACAGGGAATGTCAGAAATTTAAATTATCAACATCGGTGTGGAAAGGGTTAGTCATAACGTCGCGGAACATTTTTCAAAGTCCGGGAAATTACGTTTTATTGCCATGAAAAATTTCCAGACTTCATTTGCGTTTGTCGTCGTCATACAACTTGTAAAAATCGAAATTTTGTAAGAAATACTTTCTTCGCGCACGGGCTCATTATCTTCATCTAAACTTAGAAAGTTTAATTACTGTAATATATTCCAAATTTGATCGTTTTTGTTATTTTCCTATAGTGGCCGACTCAAATTTCAAATCCCAAGATATTGGACTGCGAGCTCAGAAGAAACTTTTAAGCAGAATGGCTAATAAGAGTGTGGTGAAAGCCTTTATCGACGACACGACGTCTCAGCTTCTGGACAATCTCCATCGATTAGCCAGGAATTTATCCGGCCACAAAAAAGAAGCTGATAAAATCATCAAAAATATCATCAAAATTGTCATTAAAATTGGAATACTCTATCGGAATGACCAATTCAATCGCGAGGAATTATTGCTAGCGGAGAGGTTCAAGAAAAAATTTCATTCCGTAGCAATGACCATCATTAGTTTTTGTGAAGTGGACTTCTCCTACGACAGAAACTTCTTGATGCAGTCCTTGAACGAATGTAGCGCCATGCTCAAACAACTAGTGGGACGCCATCTAACGGAGAAATCTGTCGCGAGGATTGAATTTGTGTTCAACTTCTTCGGTAACCCGGCTCATTTGGACGAAGTTTTCAAAAAAGATGGCGATTACAGGGACTCTTTAGAAAAAATTGTGTATGATATGCATAAGTTAATGGAAGAAGGCGGTCTATGATTCGAAGATCATGGATGTAGAGAGAGAGAGAGAGAGAGAGAGAGAGGCGAGATATCCGTTGGTCAGTACAAATATTTTCTTTATTTTGGTAGTGATCAATTGGAATCTCGCCTCTTTTCTTCTAAATGTTTTCTACCACTTGAAGATGCTGTATGTAACCGAGAAAAACAGAGGCGCACTCATGGAATGTCAACTGAACAATTTGTTCTTGTAGGGATACATTTAAACTGTATGGATCAAGATCTTGCTATATAATGCTGCCATTGATCATGAAACATTGCATTTGAAATCGCGTCACCATTTCTTGATGAAATGATTTAAACAATTTTCTCTTGGAACATTTTCCAACAATCGTCTTTTGGTCGGCTATAGTATTAGCGCGCTTTGGTGCTGGCAACTTGTGAGCCGTCCTTCATTAGGATGGTAGAAAACTTGTCGACGCAGCTGTGCGCTGATGCTAAACATTTGTGAAAAGTTATAATTGTTTGTATTAAAGATGCTGAGAAAGCAGTGATGATAACAGAACTTTTGATGAATAAATACTATCTTGTATAGTCTGATTTTGGAGTTCATTTCAGAATTTAACTGTCAATCTAGGTACTCAAAATTTGACATGTGAGGTCGCAAATTCACGCAACTTAAGTGGGTTTGTGTTGGTTAGCAAGAATTCTTCAGGCATTCTCGCATTATGATTGACTCAAGAACGTCGAATGAAAATGTTCCCAAAAATTACATCTGGTTGAGGTTTTGAACAGGGTGCAGCGTTTTCAAAATAAAGTCACATTTTCCCACCGAAAATGTCACCCGGACAAAAAGGCATGACAATCATTGGTTGAGCCAATTAACCGACCATGTATGTCATAGCAGCTGGCTCGAAGTTTAGAAACGTGGGCTTATCATTGACGTGATGATAGCTGAGGGTCACAGTATACGAAATACCAGTATGTGCACTCCGCGCATTCTTCATGTCCATCTGCATTCATCATTTTCTAAATTCTTTAGGTTTTCCAAATAAAAATTTTCCACATTTTCCAAGTTTTCGAAAAATTCATTTTTTGTGAAAATTTAGAATCCATTTTTCGACCTTTTCTACTCCCTTTTTCCCAGTTTTTATTCGTTTTTTGGAATCAGCATTAACGAGACGCTTCGAATGAAACCAAAATCGATCGATTCTGAGAACATGATTTTTTAGTCAAAATTGAATAAACACTAAGGGTATAGCTTTCTCATATTTTGTTATTTTTTAAAAAAATGACACATTTTTAAAAAATTTTAAATCTATTTTTCGACTTTTTCCTCTCACTTTTTAACAGTTTTGATGCATTTTTTGAAATTTTTCGGCGGAATTTTTCCAATTTTTTAGGCGGAATTTTCAACATTTTTTGACAGAATTTTTTAAAAATTTAGGG
Organism: Ommatoiulus sabulosus; assembly: GCA_034697705.1. Taxonomy (NCBI): domain Eukaryota; kingdom Metazoa; phylum Arthropoda; class Diplopoda; order Julida; family Julidae; genus Ommatoiulus; species Ommatoiulus sabulosus. The sequence continues at coordinate 2,525 of JAQGAO010004306.1, forward strand.
CGGAATATACAAAATTTTTTGACAGAATTTTGGAAATTTTCAAATTCTTTGGGCGGAATTCTGGGAAAAATTCTGCTTAAAAAGCAGAAGTTTTAAAAATTTAGGACGGAAATTTTCAAATTTTTTGGGTGAAATTTTTTAAATTTTTAATCAGAATTTCTAGAAGTTTAGGGCGGAAATTTTCGAATTTTTTGGGCGGAATTTTCAAAATTTTTTGACAGAATTTTAAAAATTTTTGGGCGGAATTTTTTTAAATTTTTAAGGAGAATTTTTTTCAAAATTTAGGGCGGAAATTTTCGAATTTTTTAAGCGGAATTTTCAAAATTTTTAAGCAGAATTTAAAAAAATTTAGGGCGGAAATTTAAAATTTTTTTGACGGAATTTTGGAATGTTTTGTGCGGAATTTTAAAATTTTTTTACAGAATTTTGGAAATGGACAATAATGGACAAAAACAAAAAGCATCAAAATCACAAATTTCCAAGTTTTTAGGCGTTTTTTGGAATCAGCATAACGAGGCGCATCGAATGACACCAAAATCGGTCGATTCTGAGAACAAGTTTTTTTTGGCCAAAATTGAAAACATGAGAAGGCTTAGTGTTTTTTCACTTTTGACCAAAAAAATCATGTTCTCAGAATCGTTCGGTTTTGACGTCACTCGAAGCGTCTGGTTAATCTGATTCCAAAAAACGCATCAAAACTCCTAAAAAGTGAGTGGAAAAGGTCGAAAAATGGATTTTTAAGTTTTCGAAAAATTCATTTTTTGTGAAAATTTCAAATCTATTTTCGACCTTTTCTACTCACTTTTTCCTAGTTTTTATGCGTTTTTTGGAATCAGCATGACGAGACGCTTCGAATGACACCAAAATCGATCGATTCTGAGAACATGATTTTTTTTGTCAAAATTGTAAAAACACAATTTTATTTTTCAGAAAAATAAATAATTTTTTTCACCAAAATAATCGATTTCACCTACCAAAAAAATCGATTGTTCTTCACCAAAAAAAAAATTATTGTTCCCAACCAAATAAAATATATTTTCCCCACCGAAAAAAATCTTATTTTCTCTACCAAAATAAAATGTTCGTCGTTTTTTTTTCAACAAATCCAAAAAATGTTTTCCGAATCGATCGATTTTGGTGTCATTCGAAAAAACAAACGTCGGTTGTTGTCTTCAATTCGTTCATTGTGAACATTTGAAAGAACCGGGCGCGACACGTACGTTGTTGAGGCGCTTCATCTCCGAAACTTCCTCCAGGAAGTGACGCCATGAAATCTATTGCATCATCTCACGTGCGTTGTACTTGAGCCCCTGTGGCCATAGCCCCTGACTGAGCTTGTAAGGGGAAAAACACGTGTAGTAGTACTTCAGACAGTTTATCTGAATTTGAAGTAATTCTAAGCTCGTATATGGCAGTTTATCACGACGAAGTTGAAATAGAGGATTTTGAATATGACGAGGATACGGAAACTTATTACTATCCGTGTCCATGCGGCGATAGGTTCGAAATTACGAAGGTAAGACTGATCGAATTAGGCTTAACTCTGACGTTTTTTAGGCTGGTCACCAATCTGTGAAATTGCTGAATTTACCCGGTTTTATTTCAACATTTATCGAAATGTAGGAGGACCTGGAAAACGGGGAAGAAGTGGCCACTTGTCCGAGCTGTTCCCTCATCGTCAAGGTGATATACGACCAGGTTTGTACACGTGCTGCCCTCTGTGAAAATAAAAATGCAACAACGGCAAATGTTTAAAATTCAAATCATTGTTATTTTGAAATATTACGAATGTTGTTAATTTGAATGATTTTTTTTTCCTTTCTAGGATGCTTTTTTGAAGTCGGAAACCAAGAGTGAAGAAACTGATTCGAAGAAGCTGGAAATTGCTGGATGATTTCAATCATCATATTAAATTATTTATTATTTAATTTTTATATATAATGCATTGTGGTTCGATAAATATTTTTATACTTGTTTTGGTGTGTTCAATTTTATCAATACTACGTATGGTCTTTATTCTTACGTTTTAAAGAGATTGTTAACAACTGCTGGGTTGTTACGACAGCTCAAGTACGATTTGTAAAGCTTCTCACTGAGTATACTCCTTAATCATTTATTTGGTTATTTTCATCATCCCGTTGAAGGGGAAGCTAAATCACTGAACAAATCTTTGTGGAAAAAAAGGATATCATCCTTGGCATTTTTTTTATCATGTACAGTATATGTAATATTTGTTTTCAAAAGAACACGGGAGAAATTCAGGACGTTACAAGCACCAACATAAGAAAATTTTATAAGCTTTTAAAAATCTGTACAAATTTACCTTTAATATGCTCCAGTTTTTGGTATTTTCTTTTTTGCCTCGTCTATTCCTGCAATGGTACCTTTTTTAAATGGTGGTTTTCTAAAAAAAACAACTGATATACACAGTCAATCAGTAATGGTATCAATTAAAAAGAAAATCTAAATTATCAGTGAATTAGTTTTTCGATGATTCCAAATTAGGAATTGAAGCTCGTAAACTAAGTTTGATGAAAACTGTGTTTTACAAAAACAACTACACATGATTGGTTCATCGATCAGCAATTGCAATACAATGTACATAAATCCTTGTTTCTAGACGATCTCTTTATTCTTAATTGATACCAAAATTAAATTACGGTCGATTTACTCTTTACCTAACCCATTCTCAACAATCAAAAAAAGACTAGTTAGTTCCTTGCAAAAATGATGCATTACTATTCCTACGTTTAAAATACAGCATGTTCAGTATTCTTCGCAAACGCCATACTGTTTGTCGAAGCGCTTAGAATTTCATAAAATACAATAAATGAAACAGATAAAGAGCACAAACATGTTCACAAGAATTCATTGTTTATTAAGGCTAACGATGAAGTCAGCTTTCGGAAAGGAGAAATTAAACAGCATCTAATTATTTATATCAACTTTCATCCCTGCAAGGACACTTAATTTGTTAAAAAGGTCGCTCGGAGGGGATCAGAAAAAAATAGAAAGTCAGTTGGGAGAGGGACAATTTCGTGGCAGGTACACCTTGAAACTGTATTCAAATACATAATTATTACTAATAATACAGCAGCAGCACATTGTTTATAACAATTTTTTATATATTTTACACTGTTATTTCGGTTTCACACCAAATATGATATAGTTAAATCGATAGCTCCCACGGATAAAATCCGTAGCGACCATTTGGGCCTTCCTGTCCAGTCGAGCTTCTCTGAGAAACATCAGCCAATGGCTCTGAACGCGGCAATGGCAAACCACCGAAACAGGAAAGCCCAAAACGGCCATCACGGCATCACGATGAGGTTTCATATAAATGATATTTTTCACATTTTCTGGGTACGAATTTCAGGGTGGAAAAACTTTCGCTCTACGACTGAATTTTAAGCAAAAACTGGATGAGATGTGAGAATATATACACAAGTACAAAACACTGTCGCCGACAGCGAGTGGGGTCAATGATCGCACCGACAATCCTTATTTTTCACTTACAAAGAGTTCGGAAAACCTTAAAATACATTTTCGGGGCGATTCAACCGATGATCATCCCTATTTTTACAGTCACAATTCGAATAAGAAATCTGCGCTTAAATATATATATATATGTATGTATATACACGCTGTACAATAACATCCGTAATCCAATGTACATTTTTTGTTTTTACCGCATGCCGAATGTACATTAACAGTTTGATTAATGCATTTGATATTCGGTACGCATTGTGCCGGGGCACGATCAACCAATGCATAAGTTTTCAAGAGGAATTGCAACTAAAAATCAGGCCCGTACTCGACGCGGGCCACACAAATACAAAATAACGAAACGCCATTTAAGCAAACTGCCGCGGAGTTGATACCTCATACTCGTTACATCAACTTACGTCACCAGCATCTAACCACTGAATAAAACAGTTAACATTTTGATATCTCACAGTTAAATGCTCGTAACACGCTATGTTACAGGGTCAATTCCTCGCACGTTTCCAGAACAGTACATAAACATTCGTCCCTCGACAGTTTTGTCATTCGCCACAGAGGTAAATTGCTCGTTCGGAGGATGAAATCTGACTTCTCTGGAATGTTAAACAAAATACGAGTATATGATCTGCCCAGGTTGCAGCTACCATATTTGCTTTCAAGTCCATCCACACGAGGAAACGTCCATCGTTTAATGGCTAATGCCATTGACAGGACATTTCCAGTGGCAAAACTATGTTAGCAACACAGAGGCATCAATCCAGCGTTTCGTTGCCTCCGAACAAGTAATGGAAAGTCACATTGGCCAATTGGCGAGCGAATCAGCATTTTGGAACCTGTTTCGATTACAACACGGTGCACAATCAGAAAATGAACAGAGTAGGAGGAGAGAAACCCATGCGCACAACATCAAAATATCGCGAGTATTTCAATTAAATAATCTTTCGTAACGAGCCACTATCTCCATTGATCGGTGCATGATACTGTGAGACCACTTCGGTCCTTACGGGTCAATAATACTTCTACATAGAAATTTAAAAAATAAATAAGGTAGCACGCGATTTAAAACGTTAGAAAATAAAAACTTTGCATTTCGATGCACGCTTTCGTAGCAATGCGAAATCATCTCACACTATCTACTTCCCGGCGTTCATGGATGGCGAGTGTGCAATGGCTGAATAATAAAAACCTTAAATAAAATAAAATGACTCAAGTTGGAAATGTATGTACAAGCAAACGAGGAAGAAAAAGTGAATTAAAGATACGCAACTGCCGATGAAAAGACACTTTTACAATTGAACATTTTATCAAACTTTCATCTAAATTGCATACCGTTTGAACGAGGCTTTCGTTTGCCTTTTATTTTTTTCCAAGATTTTCAATAAATCATTGAAAAGGGTTTTAAAGAATTGGGATTCAAATTTCGGGGAAAACAAACACGCGGTTTGTTTAAAATTAAAAAAAGGCCTGCATCACCAGAGTATTCCTAAAAATGAGAAATCTGAACAGAAATACAACTCTCAACGAGAGTGAAACGTCCTGTTCTGGGTTTGAATTTTCGATCCAAGTCACCGTTACGATTCAGAACACCGTAAATAAGCTGCTGATTGGAATAAAAAGCAGGAATAAATTCGATAATTTTGAAGAAGTAAACAAAAACATTTCTCGGAAGACATCTTAAAAAAATGATACACATTTTGGGTTAATCTAAAATGATACATATTTAAAAGGAAATTTTCAAGTTGCTGACCTCCCCACTCCAAAACAGAAAATTTCACTCGTATAATTAAAATAACAATCCGGTGAAATATTCTTTGACATGATAAAATTAAAAAAACGATGCAAACAAACATCACTAATGTCGTTAAATAACAATTTAAATACATATACACCAAGCTGTAGAGAAATCAAAACTTAATTTTTTGGCAAATCTGAGCGACTAAAGGCCGTATCACACCGGGAACCGATTAAATGTCACACATTAACGGGGATAAAATACTTTGTAAAAACTGGTGCGTATAAAACGAAATGATAGGCTTCACCAAAGTCAAGGTGAAAAACGTTTGTTCAAAAATTAAATGGTTTTCACATTATGGGGTGAAACAAAAAACTGACTTATTCAACAATCATGGGTCACTTTCAGTTGAAATTCATATCATAAAATGAATAGAAAAATTAACGAAACAACCTTAGAGAAGAACGAGCGAGGCGATGGTTCTTCGTCTTTTCATCTTTCACCCAAAGAAAAATCCCCCATAAATGTATGCAATAAAAGCTATTTTTTATACGGTTTTTAAGCCACAAATCTTCACTCCAGTTAAAAATTCAACTCAACTCAGAACCCTGCAGTTTGCATAGAAAATGCCATGGGCGGGGAAGTAGAACATAATTCCATGGGGGAATCATTCCCAAATCAAACGTAGTTCTATCATCATTAAATTGAACTACAGTTCACGATTTCAGATTAGAATTATAGAAAAATATCCGTAAAATTCCAGATTTTTTTACTTTTAAAAAATGCAACAGTATCTAAAAAATTATTTGCATCGTTCTTTTCAATTTACGAACGATTCCAAAAAGTTATTTGCTTGAACACTAAGTGCGTAAGCAAATAACCCACATTTTATTGCTAATGTTCACGACTCCTTTTCCTTTCATAAAATGTAACAACAAAAGTATTAATTACAAGATTTTTGAAATTTTTGAGTATTATTTTTGCAAATTATTGCATACATTTCCCTCAAACAGAAGGTCGAAAGACCAGCAAGAGACCCCTCGCTCACCCTGCAAGCGCAGCATCTTCCAATATTGGAAGTGATAGAATGTAAAGAGGTTGCACTAAGGTTGTAAATGAGGCTATAGACGAAAAATTTGCATGCATAAACTATACAAACAAAGATCAAGTAAAATAGTTCCTAATAAACGAGCGATGTGATACGACCTTCGCTTAGCAATAACTGCAAATAACCAATCGCATGGAAGGGGGCAATTGTGGTGCCATCGGTGCAGCTGCATCGTGAAAGCAAATCGCCAATTGTACAGATATTTACAAACAAGATAGCAGTTTTATAGCTTAAAATCGTTAACAAAAATAATAATATTGGAGAATGATGGTGTTTGGTGCGAATGAAATTATTGTCGCAATCAGAAAACAGCGCGGGAGTGCGTGCTGACAACTGTCAGGCTCAAGCGCCTCTTGTCATTTCTGAACATTTCATTTAGTAGTTTCATAGTCTGAGTTCTCAGTGTTGGCGGAGACTAATTCTTCCAGGAAGCATTAATCTTGCACCAGGCGATTTCTGAGTCAAAAACTAATAAAACTTGGTAGAAATTTTAATTTCTCGGAAGCATCGGCAATTTTTGCCAAGGTTTAAATCAGTCAGTAAATTTATTAGATGTAGCCCTTTGCGGAAGACAATTTAAGCTATCATAGGCCGTCCTGAAGAGGTATGTTCAAATGCACGGATGGTCCATGAAGGGACACCTGCCGTATTTACGCAGGTACACAATTATCAGCAAAATATATATCAAGAATATATCCTTCTAGGGCATTCTCACTCAAAATGGATTTTGCATTATCGTGGAAAGAAATGAGCGATAATATTGGAAGAATTTTAACAAGTTTTCTTATCGTCGGGAGAATTTGAAATTTGAAAAAAAAAAAGTAGGATGTGCTTTTAAATGCAACGTTCAATGGATGGCAGGACTGACAATAGCAGCACTCCCAAAGCTCTACTTTAAATAGCATTCACTGCCATCATTCAAGCGCATAAATAACTGAATAAAAGGATAACATGTATCGGTGTACATTAACGGGTCATTATTGAACAGTGGAACATCTGAGTGCGAAGTTTTGGGAGTGTTCTCACAAACTGCCAACAATCACCGCTTCCGTGCATCAAACACATTCGCAAAATAACCTATATATTAACTATGAATACATATTGCTGGCATCGATTGAATGGCAATAGGGTGACCGATTCTGAATTAATCACTGCAACTTGCCATTAAATAAATACCAAAAAGATAATTTCGGAAAAAAATAACTCAATAATTTACACTGGAATCGACTTTCAATGAATAAAAATTGGCAATCAAGAGTTTAAAATGGAGATGGATCCATTACCGATGGCCATTGTCCACGTTACACATTGCTTTGGGCCATCTTCGATGGTCTTTCTCTTATTCCCTCATCATTTATCTTAAGTCTCAACTAGCAAACCATACCCTGATCAAAAACCACTGTGCGTCTGCATTTTTCGAAAATAACTTGCAACGTGTGGCCCAAAACAAGGACGGGAACAGCCCATACGTTGTTTTTTTGCGATAATTTGCACAAAGTCACTACGAGGTTAGCCGTGAGACTTCACTGCATAGACATTCCTGCATTTATTAATAGTCACCAGTATTGCAATACCGAGCTCCAACGTTACACGAAATGAGGCGTATGTTCAGCTCGTTGTGTAAAAGGGCATCATTACATATGCACTGCATGAATCGGAGGAATTGATAATTTATTACTCAGGTAAATGTAAGGAACAGAACTTGAAAATGAGACCTCACTATAATAAGGTGAAGCATTAAGAAATTACAGAAAAAGTACGACGAGACATGCAAATTCATTTCTGGGTAGAAGTAAAATTAGCCAAATTAAATTGCCTAAAATTATTTGTTTTATAATTTTTGACCGGTTTACGAGTATTGGACATTGCTCATGCTTTAGTGTCTGCTTCAGATCTTCTAGGGTACTCGTGTTCCTTTAGATCAAGCTTAAGATACGTCGCGTTAGATGATATGCTCAGGGATAAGACTACCTTTTACGGTGAAGCAAGATCACTAGCTTGGGGAGAGCTCAGGAAATAAGCCTCATTTCATGTTTCGATGGCAAACCTCACTTATCCTGGCCTAATTTATTTCGAGATAGTTATTAAATATCCTCTCCTCAGTCGATTATTGTACACACAACAGTGGAAACGAAACGTCCACGATGGTAAGAAGTCTGTATCTGATGATGTGACGCTCACAGATGCACGGAACGATAAAGATAAAGATGAGAAAGGATAGGTTGCAACCGCTGTTATGAAGCATGCACGAACCAGATCCTGATGTTAGTGAAGTCAGTCACGGCACTACGAGGATTACTTTTGCCTCCAATTTTGCATCCGCTTCTACGTTTTAATATTGAGGCAGTGCAGTCCAAGCATCACATATTTAACGATATCGCTCAGCGAACTGTGCAAAGTCAGTTTGCCGCATGCTTCATCCAAGTTCGTGAAAAAATCTAGAAATAATAAAGAAGCGTTAGAATTGTTAGTTTGATTAAACAGTAATTAGAAATATTTACCCTTTTCCCCTGTGCAATTACTTATTTACAGAAACCGAGCTTACACCAGCTTCAGAATTGCATCAAACTAGACATTGGTGTTCCCAAAGCTGATCTTGACCGATTTGGATTTGTCGCAATGCCAAAATCTTTTTTTTTCTAAATCCCCGGTACATTTTCAGAGATATTCAAGATTATGAAAACTTATAGCTACCTTGGATGGGACCCCTCGTGATCAGTGCCACTGCCTGTTCCCAGAGTTCGTGGCTGGTTTGCAAGTAACCGAGATTGTCGAGCTGTTTCTGCATGGCGGAATGTACATGCAATGGCACCTGAACCATCGTATGTTGATGCGTCTGATGGCTGTGGTTTACCGCTAGATTAGGATGGGTGGCCGACGGGTTAAACGTGCTGTTGCTGACTTTGTTTTGTGTGCCAACTTCGGAGCTGCTGTAGCCGCTGCTTACAGATTCCACCGAACCCACGCTACCAGCAGGTGATGGAAGAGGAGATAGAGGAGATGGGGTGCCCGTCGTCTTGTTCCACAAAATGGCCGGGGGTACATTAGCATTGGAAGGTGATGGCTGATGAGGTGAATTCATCTGCTGAGCAAGCGCTTGACCAGATGGACTCTGAAAAATATTTTATTAGCGGTCAAACTCAATTATTTTTCACTTCACAACATGGAAGAAACCAATTGGAAGAAATTTGGTTACCTTTTGAAAGTCTATCAATGCTTTCGAGTAATCATGAATGTCACCCTTTCTCATGTTGAACAATTTTAGACAAAGGATAGAATTGTACCAAATGCTGCATTATAAAAGGAATATTAAAAAAAGCATTTTTAAAAACCGTAAGAATGAGTAGTTGGCAAAATTAATCATGTCAAAAATCTATCCTGAAGATGGCTTACCCAAATACTACGATCTTCCTGTCAACGCTGTTCAGTGGTACGCCTGGAAACAACCGGAATTTAGACGTGACGTGCCTGGATAAAATCAAATTATTACCGTTAACAGATTGCTTCGAGTTGGAATAAGCAACAAGTTGTCAATATTGCATCATTAAAACAAGCGCGACTTACAAGTTGCCATTTTTTGAGGACTCACCTAATTAAGTCTGAAGTGTTTTTGTACATTTTAAAGGTTAACATTTCATTATGGTTCTCCCTCTCCATTGCCATTCCAGTCAAGATGAAATATGTCACAGCACGTAGGTACTTGAAGGTTTGCAGTGTTTTGTCAGTCTAAAAGACAGCAGACAGCAAATTAAAAAAAACACTTCAGCCAAAACGAACACCTATGGAAATTCTGTGAAACAAATACAATTTTCAAAATGCTAAAAAGCACATCTGAATTCCTTACCTCACGATCTGCTGCGTGTTTAAGGGCTTTTGCTTGGGTCAGGAGGAAACCATGGGGTAACCTGTTAAACATAAATGCATTCAGGTTAAAATGAAAATTACGTGAATTCATTTCAAGTTTTAAATTTCAAAGTGGAATATAAGGTGGCATTTTGTGATAATTTACCTCGATTCTACATCTACTCTGATCTTCTCAAGAATAGCTGCCAAGTCATTGGAATGTAATCCAGAAGCGTTTGATTCACCGGTAATGTCGCCACTGGGGGGTATCCTATCATGATTGGTGTTCCGTTCTATACTTTCGCTGCTGGTCTTTGGTCCTTCTGCAGAAGTTGTCTAATCATGAAGATAACGAGTCTTATTAAATAGAGCGCTCATTGAAATTTTTTCGAAGCTACCCTCAGATAAAAGCCGAAGCAGATCTCCCTACCTGACTAGTTGGCACGGAGTCATATTTTCGCCGCTTCATGTCTTGTTCCCGGCAGCTGTCTTGCTCTTTAGAGCGAATTTTAGGGTCTTTGGGCCTCGGCACCGAATTGCACGAATTCTGAGACGGTCCAGCGACTAGCTCTGCATATGGTTTGCCAACAATTTGAGTTTTGCTGAAGCTGTTGCTTCTACTGCGTACAGGACTCTTGGGCTTGCTGTTCTCTTTTTCCAACGGCCGACATCGTTCGACTTCAACTTCACTTTTGGACTGCGATTTGACTGGTAACTGAGCATCCTTCTCTCTGTAGAAAGGCATAGCAATTTAAAAAAAAACCAATTAAAGCTATCACAATTGGAAATTGCAACAACAATGCACCAATGTTAAAAAGTGGGGAAATCGCACCTCTGTGCCTTTGGCTTTTCCTTTTTATCAATAGATTCCTTAGGCGTTTTTGATTTTTCTCTTTGTACGGATGGAGACGAAATGCTTTTCTTTTTATCCAGCAAAGGCGATTCCCCATGACTCTTTGAACTCTTGGAGGCTGCAGTGTTTTCAGTTTTATGTCCAGCTTTTAAAACTTTAACCGAAGTTGATGGAGTAGTTGACGTTTCCTTAGCCCTGTATAAATTCAAATGGAAATTACAACATTTTTTTTTTTTTTTTTACAAAACCTCAAAGCAAGGTCTGCAACAATTTTCAAGTTGGACGAATAACGAGATACGTTAATTTTTCATTGACATTAATTTGTTAAAAAACTGCACGACACTTCCAAAAGATATGGCATTGTAGAAAATATAACGACGTAGAAAAAAACAACTAGTGTAATGTACTCCAGTGTTCTGGAACAAGCTTCCCAAAATTTCCATTATATTATTAAAATAAGTTAGTCGTTATTATATCCTAAGCCAGCAATGTTAAATGAGCTAATGTGTTTATTCATATGGGCTTTGATGAGTATGGTAGTAGAAAGGAATATTGTTAACCTCACATTTTGGGAGACACAGGTTGGTTATCATGCCTTTAATTTTCAGACTTTGGCAGGAAATTGTATCTTTTAGCACTACAGTTTATCTAACTGACAATGATCGGTTCTAGTCACCTGCCGGCATTTTTAATAAAAGGCGACTATTTGCGTTCTCGGATGCATTTTAAGATTGCCTCAGCAAGTGGTTTGTAACAAAAAATTGTCTATTATAGAAAACCGCCCTACATTAAGGTCACAACATTCCTCCCCACACCTTCCAAAAAAACAAAAAAAAAGATTAAAGAAACAGCAGCTGTCATGACACCTTTATGGTCCACTGAAAGAAAATCATACTTATAGGATTTTTGAAAGAAATAATTTAAAAATATTTTTCACCAAACCATTGTGTGTTTTCAATCCTTTAAAATCCCAAAATCACCAGAAAAATATTTAAAACTACAGAAAAATTGCTCCAATAATACTATCACGAGCAAAAAGTATATGCTTTGTTGTTACTTTTTAAATAAATTTCAGAAGATTCACGCCATAGTAGTCGAAATAGTATTCATTCCAATTAAAAATGTTCATTTAACACTGAATATTTGAATCTTCTTACCTGGGCTCTTTCTTCGATTGCCCTTCATTTAGTTTTGCTTGGGCCAATTCTTTCTTGGAAGAGAAGGAAGAAGACGAAGGCTGAGTAGATGATGACTTCATTTTTTTCTTCTCACCCTTTCTCGAATCACTTTCTTCAAGAGGCCTTTTCACTGCCTTGGTCTCTGGCGTGGCAGAACGTGACTTATCCATCTTCGCAGTGACTATTTTCTTGTCACCGACTGGCTTCGGGGTCTTGCTAGGCTCAATTGGCAATGACTTGAGTTTGCCTTTGGGCGCCGGAGCAACCTCCTTGGCACTTGGCATTGAGGACCTCTTGTTTTCGCTACCGCCATCATCTTTGGGCAGGCTTGCTCTGGAAGGGGCACGAGTTTCTGTCTTCTCCGAGCTTCCTTTTCTTCGGTGCGAATCATCCAATGGGTTTTTGGGAATTCGGCCTAGCATTGTTAAGTCCAGCTGGACCAAGAGGGAAGGAATGCCATCTTTGTACACCAGAGGAGGAATCCTGGGCATCATTGGTTTAGAGTCAAAATCCTCCTTGTTAATAGGAGACAACAAGGCCGTCTTTGTTGCAATATCTTCGGAGGATGAAGACACCGAAGCACCGAGGCGCTCTGCCACATCACTGCTCTTCTTATTGGTTAGAGCAACAGCGGAGTTGA
>JAQGAO010004307.1:0-15381 GCA_034697705.1 Ommatoiulus sabulosus
GTACATGTTCATTATTTTAATGTAATTCACGCATTCTTTGTATAGTGACCACCTGGGTACAGTGACCAACATAGCATATTTTTTGGTGGTCACTCATAACAGGTTTTACTGTATGTTTAGAAAATTGCATTTCAAACCATTTTCACGGCTTTTACAAGCTTTCATTGTAAGAAAGCGTCGACGCTAGCGACCTCTAGCGCGACGTTTTCGGAAATGTGGAAATTTTCTGACTTTTCGTAAACGTAAAAGTCAAATGATTCGCTAAAATGGGTGATGGGAGCTGAGCTCTAGGGGGTGGAGAGGGAGGGAAGTAAAGCTAAATATTGAAGCCTAAAACCAAAAGAAAATATTTTCTTTTCTAGATTGCTGCCACTCGAAACAAACCAATTGTTAGACGCGTTGCAGAAGTGCTTTCGCACTGGAAAATCCTTCTTTATTCTTGGAAAAAGCGCCCTCTATTCCCTCAGCACCCAGTTTGATTAAAATTGACGGATTTTTAGGGTATTACGATATGAATTTGGGGGATTTTCGTAGCATTGCCATGGCCCATCACGACCTCATTTTTGCGCAAAAAAAAAGAGTTGAATTTTTGAAAAAACATACCATTTCAACACAATGGGTTTACACGCATGCTAGCAGACCATTGATCGGGCATTATCAACGTGTGTCGTAAGAATAACACTACAAATGGGAAATTTGAGGTTTTTGGGATTTGGAAAAAAAATAGAAAAAATAGTGAAATTTTTCACAAAAAAAATAAATGAAAAAAACAATGTTTTCTCAACCCGTTGATGAACACTTTAATCCCGAGATTAATTGTGGCATTTCGGGAAGATGAATTTTATGAAAAAATATCATGTGACTGGTTTAATTTTGTATATTTTTTTGTTACATTTGGTTTAATCTTTATTTTAAAATTTATTTTATATTAAATATAAAATGAATTTTATGGTTTAATCTTCATTTTAAAAATCATTTTATATTAAATATAAAGATTAAACCAAATGTAACAAATATTATACAAAATTAAATATCATGTGATTGGTTTAATTTTGTATATTTTTTTGTTACATTTGTTACATTTGGTTTAATCTTTATTTTAAAATTTATTTTATATTTAATATAAAATGAATTTTAAAATAAAGATTAAACCAAATGTAACAAAACAATATAAAAATTAAACCAGTCACATGATATTTTTTCATAAAATTCATTTAAAAATTCTGATTTATTTTGGGTATAAATTATGTACGAAAAGTATCGTCTTAAATTTTTTATTATTCTTTGTTATTTGTTTGATTTCTAACTTGAAAAGTGGGGGATTTTACATTGGCATTATTTCCAGAAATTATATTTAAATAACTTTCTTCAATGATGTTAATACGTTTACATTCGTTTTTTTTTGTTTAATTATTTTGACCACCATTTTGCCAAATATTAGAAATTCAGATATCAGATTTTTACCATTTATCAGAAATTTCCTATAAAAATTTCTTGAGACGAATGAGTTCTTAAATGGAAATTGTCAAATAATTCAGGTAAATCATTTATCGTCGATGAAAAGTTAAATTGTACTTAAATTTGGGAAAGATTTTCTAATTTTAGCATTACGAATATAGAAAGCTTATCATGTGCTTAGGTGGTTTCAGAGACACGCAATGAATTCCTGGTTGGATTTTCCCTCTAAGCCTAACTACAAACACTCGAAAACGAGGCAAATCCCCTTAAAAGCCAAAATCAACACTCGCAGCATCAGCTGCAGGCCCCTTAACAATGAAAATGCTACGAATTTTCGTATTTCCCACGCATTTTTCCCTTTTGAAAACTTGTTCGAAATGGTCGAATCATTTGAAGTAACTTTTATTTTTCATTATAGTTCTGGACACCTCAAGTGTGAACGTTGAAGGGAGGAAAACTCATCGAGATTTCAAATTTTTATCGTAAATACCACACGAATTTAAGGCGATGTGAATGTTATCGAGTAAGGCAATTATCATAAATTTAATTTAAATCGTAAATTTCAATATTTTTTTAAATTTTTCTATTTATTTTTGTTGTTGTCCCGTTTGTTAAAAAACAATTTCTAAAATTTGGGTATTTTTCTGAAAGTTAGGCTTTGTTAAGAATATATTTTAAAAATTGTATGTTGATAAATATCGTAAATTTTTATATTTTATCAAATTTTTGTATTTATTTTTGTTGTTGTCCCGTTTATTGGAAAACAATTTCTAAAAGGTGGGTATTTTTCTGAAAATTAGGCTTTGTCAAGAATATATTTTTATAATTGTATTTTGATAAATATCGTAAATTTCAATATTTTTTGTCCCGTTTATTAAAAAACAATTTCTAAAATATGAGTATTTTTCTGAAAGTTAGGCTTTGTAAAGAATTTATTTTTATAATTGTTCGTTGATAAATATATTTTGCGATTTTTTGTATTTCTTTTTTGCAACAAAGAAGTTTTAAATTTCTCAAAATACGATTTACTAAATTTCCCATAAATCATGTTTTTAATCCCATTTTCATGTAAAATCATTTTCTACAAACACGCAGTGTATCTCGAATTTGTGATTTAACATTAAAATAATTAAAGCAGTTTCTATCTTTCAAATCTATCGTTGAAACTCCAATTTAATTGGAAAATAACGGGCTTTTGTGCTAGACTCGTTAATAAAAGTTAAATGATATTGCTTTTTTTTTCAGGTTGACCCCGTGATGACCTTTTCACTCGTATTTTTGGCGTTGGTGTGTCCTGTCGACAGATTTATTCGGTGAAGAATTTGGATTGAATTTCTTAGCTAAACCGGAAGTGGATTAAATGTGATTAAAATAGACTCTTAATTTATAAAATAATTGGGTTTTCGCTTATAAAGAAAAAGAATTCAAATTAAACGTATTTAATACGTTTTACTGTGGTAAAACATTGGGGAAAAAATATTTTCAGTCCTCAAATACGTGAAAATTCGGATTTGTGAGCGAAAATTAAGATGTTAAATTCAAAATTATGAAATACTTGTAAAATGTTTTATTTTTTAAAAAATGTAAAACGTGAAAATGAAAATTGTGAAAATAGGTATAGTTCATAAATTACTGATAGTACGGTATGAACTTGTTTATTTTATTGGTAAAATAGCCTATGAAGTCAGCGTGCTACGAACTGAAACATCTTCTGTAAAATCATGTTCGACCTAATTTAACAGGTTTTTATGGACTGATTTTTGAAGCGCGAATGAAGGCCAACTTTATTTCACATCACTGGGGTCGTCAAATTCGAAGAATGAGGTAAATATTGATAAATAATAAAGTAATCTAAATAACATGCGTTTTGACATTATTGAAAAAAATAATAGAAGCTTAAAAATTGAATTTAGAAGAATAGCAAAAGTTAACCGAAATATAGAAATTAAATTTTGCGAAATTGTTTATTTGTATGATTAGCAAAAATTAATATTTATACAGTATACTGTATATAGGAAAATAGGAAAAATTTACACCTCTTAATTTTATAAGTTTTTAACTTTTATTCTAAAATTTAGTATTTTGATTTATTTTTTAACAGGCATCCCCAGCTTTTGACAACTTTAAAAAAATAAGAACAAAATAATATTTAAATATATAATGAATTTAAAAAAATGAGGAAATATGTATCGTATATATTTAAAATCATTTACTGTATCTCACCGTTTTCTGATTTAATAAATTTATTTTGCGAAATAAATTTAATAGAAATTAAATTTTGCTACATTAAATTGTTTATTTGTATGATTAGCAAAAATTAATATTTATAGAGTATACTGTATATAGGAAAATAGGAAAAATTTACACCTCTTAATTTTATGAGTTTTTAACTTTTATTCTGAAATGTAGTATTTCAATTTATTTTTTAACAGGCATCCCCAGCTTTTGACAACTTTAAAAAAATAAGAACAGAATAAGTATTTAAATATTAAAAAATATAATGAATTTTAAAAAAATGAGGAAATATGTACAATAGATATTTAAATCATTTACTGTATATCACCGTTTTAAACCAACATTTTGTTTTGTCCCCCAAATTTTGAGGTAATTTTTCTAAAAAAAAATTACCTCTTAATTTTATGATTTTTTAACTTTTATCCTAAAACTTAGTATTTTGATTTATTTTTTATCAAACATCCCCAGATTTTGACATCTTTAAAAAAATAAAAACAGAATAATTACTTAAATATTAACAAAATATAATGAATTTAAAAAAATGAGGAAATATGTACAGTAGATATTTAAAATCATTTACTGTATATCACCGTTTTAAACCATAATTGTGTTTTATCCCCAAATTTTGAGGTAATTTTTCTAAAAAATAATAGCCTGAAAAAACACTTGACTTAGGTGGTCTTTTTTGAAGGAATCCGCTAATTTTCGAAATTAATCTGGTTTCGATTTTGACGTGCCCATTGAATCATAGTCTCCTTGAATTTCCAGAAATAAAAAAACAACCAGTTTAAATAGGACCAAACAATGGTTTCTTTGGCAAAATCCGTAGTCACGTTGCTCGTGTCAGAGATCACGAAATTCCCCGATGTTAAAATTTGAATAAAACGTGATGTAAGAGCCTGCATTTTTACATTACGTTTATGCTATCTCATTATTTTTATTCACCTTAAGTCAAGTGCTTAACTCGAACAATACCTTCATACAGTCTTCCCCAAATTTTTTTTTACAATTTTTTGGCAACTTAAGATGACGAAATGAGAGGTTGGGTTTCGCACCTCTTCTTAAAAACTTTTTGCGCACAATATGGAGTTAATTTGTTCCGTTTTGAAGCACGTATAATGTTGATGTGTTTACGCAGTGACTCGCTACCTGCATTTTTGCGCTACTTTTCACAATGGGGATCAACCCCCAAAAATGCCTTCCTTTGCCTCAACGACTTGACCCCCATATCGCGCTCTTTCACCTTTTCAGATGCATTGCGAGGGGTGGTCCAACTACTGAATTATGAAATTCGAAGAATTTTGTTGGAATTTTATCCTTGGAAATTTAAGGTATTATTAAAATTAAGGCGTTAAACCGTAGTTAATTTAAGATAATCTAAAATCCGCCATTATGAATTTTCGATATTTGTTAGAAAAATGCGGGGAAAGTGTTTAAAAGTTTTCGATTGTTACGTAAGAAAAATATGAAAAATGTGTTGAAAATTAAAATTTGAGATGATTTTAATTTGAATATACAATAAAATTAGTTAATTTAAGATGGTCTTAAATTCGCCATTTTGAATTGTTAATTTTTGTGAGAAAAATGCGGGGAAAGTGTTAAAAAGTTTTCCATTGTTACGTGAGAAAAATATGAGAAATGTGTTAAAAATTAAAATTTGAGATAATTTTATGTTTGAATATACAATAAACTTAGTTAATTTAAGATGGCCTTAAATTCGCCATTAGGAATTTTTAATATTTGTGAGAAAAATACGTGAAAAGTGTTAAAAAGTCTTCGATTGTTGCGTGAGAAAAATATGAAAAATGTGTTAAAAATTAAAATTTGAGATAATTTTAATTTGGGTAAATTTATGATAATCTTAAATTTGCCATTATGAATTTTCGATATTTGTGGAAAAAATGCATGAAAAGTGTTTGAAAGTTTTCGATTGTTACGTGAGAAAAATACGAGAAATGTGTTGAAAATTTAAAATTTGAGATAATTTTAATGGCATTTATTCCCCCGAAAGTAAAAATTTAATTATTATTATCATGTCAGATAAACTGCGTTACATTTTAAAGGTTTTAAAGCCGCTGTTCTGAATTTTCAAAATTTATGGTAGAAAAAAGAAACTATGAAAAACGTCGTGAGAAACGTGTTGAAAACTTAAATGGAATGTGTTGCAATTGCGTTACAAATTAGAGGAATTTGAGATGGAATTTATCATCTTAAAATTAAGCTATTATTCTTATTTTTTGAATAAAATAAAAAGGTATTTTGCATTGTTTAATTTATTATCATGACAGGACATAATAAAGCCCCCAAGGGTCTCAGCCCTTCTCAGGCAGTTTTTTTTAGATGGCTTCGAAGATGCCATTTTGAATTTCCAAATTTTTAAAAGAACGGTATAGGAAAATTTTGGAAAAAAATTATAATTTGGAGAAAATTTAAGGTGTTCTATGTCGCTCGAGCGATGCCTCGAGATGGCGCTGCATGGCTTTAGGAAGACAGTTGCAGATGGGAACGCAGCGCCATCTTTCGACGAAAATCAGCAGCTTGAGCGTCCTAATTATATTTCCATCAGTTTTTCGGCACTATTTTAGATTTTTCTTGGGTTAATTCGATCGCTTTACTATCATTAGATTCACCATAAAAAGTAATGTCAGAAATAATAATCGTTTTAGTAAACTTATTTTTGATTAAAATAACGATTAATTAGCTTTCAGCACTTGTGGTTGTTGTGAATAAATTAACACAGGCAAAAAAATTAATTTTTAAATTTTTGCAAAGAAATTATTCAGTATTTTATTTAAAAATAAAAAATATATGATTCAAGCGAAAATTATTCACCGTTTAAAGCGTAATTCCGGTTTCGGAAAATTTGATTAAATTTGATAAAAATAGCGTAATTGAAAGAAAATGGTTTGTGGCGCCATCTTGTAGGGAAATAATAAGCTGCTTGATTCGCACATGCCGCAATACGCAGGAACGCTCAAATGCATTTACTGGCTTTCTAAATAGACCTAAGTTAGAAAGGCGTGAAACACCAACATCTGTATTTAACATCGATTATGAAGCTGGTGGCGCCATCTACTGAGGAAAAAATCGAGAGCTATGTTTCGCGATGTTTACGAATATCGTCCAGAGATGGCGCCACACTGCTGAAGTCAAATAGTCCTTCGATAGAAAATGAGATTTGCAAGTACTGTAAAATACACAAGTATTTATTATTTTAAAATTTATTTAACATTAGTCCATTTTCATTATTAAACAATAACAGTAACCAAAAGCGTAATGATTTCGCGATATTCAAAGTTGTTATATTTCAAGATATAACTAATAAATGTGATTACTTGCTTATTGATAAAAGTTCAAATTTAGGGAACTTTGATTAAAATCTTATCTCATATTTGGAATCCAGTACTTTTAGCTTCGATTAAAAAAAAATAAAAACTTCGCATTGTTTCGTTTTCCAAAAAATTCAGCAAAAATTTTGCCCAAAAGGCAAAATTTTTGCTGAATTTTTTTTTTTTCAATATTCGTGAATCATTTTTTTCTCATCGTTTTTCAACTTATATTTCTCATGTTTATCATATATTTCTCACGTATTATCGAAATATAATACTGGTGACAAAGTTATTATCTGTTTAAAATAAAAATCGGTTTTTTTTAATGTTTCGCAACATTTTTAGCTAAAAAACTAAATATTTTTCACATAATTTTATGACTTACAGGATTTATTTTTTATTTCATATTATGATTTATAGTAGTGCAATCTATCTATGTATATAAAGAATGGCGAACCAAAATTAATACTTCTACATGGTTATCTCAGGGCCCATTTTCTGAGTACAAATTTGAAAAGTTTCTGCGTTTTCCGTCTACAAATTTGCCAAATTCTATTTTCCACGTTTTCCGAGTACAAATTTGCAAAATTTTCCACGTTTTCCGAGTAAAAATATGTAAAATTTCCCACGTTCTCCGATGACAAATTTGCAAAGTTTCCCACGTTTTCCGAGGACAAATTTGAAAATTTCCCACGTTTTCCGAGTACAAATTTGCAAATTTTCCACGTTTTCCGTTTACAAATTTTCAAAATTTCTCACGTTTCCGAGGACAAATTTCCAAATTTTTCACATTTTCCGACCACAGATTTTCAACATTTTCAAACATTTTCCGAATACAAAATTGTCACCTTACTTAATTTTGAAAATTCAGCCATTTTTCCCTGAATTTTCCAAATTATGTTTACTTTATTTAATTTATTTTTGTATCCATTTTTGTTGCAAATTCCCCGGGCTAAGCCTGGTTTCCCAACTAGTTTTATATGAAAAGGATAATTTTAATAATATTTTGCAATAATATCTAAAAAAAATTACTTCAAATATATTATTGGTGACAGAATTATTTTACATTTATTAATATGAAGTTCAATTATTGAAAGTAGTGTATTATGAACAACGGGAGAAAAACAAAAAAATTGTTCTGTTCAACCACAATTCACCAGTTTTTCATTATTCAGAAAACGGATTAAAAACGTCAGTTTTAACAGGCTAGGAAGGAACTAATTATCAAAAATATATTTTTTTTAGGCCTGTACATGTATTAAATTTTCAAGTTGTTTTTTCGACCACGGGGAGGGGGCGCTGGGATCGTGGAATGTCACCGCCCGCGTTGAAAATTGCCATCGACCAATTTGTCGAACAAGTTGAAAAACATTTCGATTATTTGGCACCATTTGGGTCGATGTTGTAAAAAAACGAAAAACCTTCCCCTAAAAACAAGACCCCCGCCA
This sequence comes from Ommatoiulus sabulosus, assembly GCA_034697705.1. Taxonomy (NCBI): domain Eukaryota; kingdom Metazoa; phylum Arthropoda; class Diplopoda; order Julida; family Julidae; genus Ommatoiulus; species Ommatoiulus sabulosus. The sequence continues at coordinate 8,471 of JAQGAO010004307.1, forward strand.
ACCAGCGCGTGTCCCTCTTGCCGCCAAATAATTTCTGGGTATTATTTATGCGATGAGGGGCGCCCCCTGGACGGCCAGTCGTACTTAGTGTCGCGAATTAGTGACATTAAACAGGACACTCCTACAGATGGCTGTCGATTCCAGCGCCATCTGGCGACGAATTTAAATGAGGGGCTACTAAAACATTCGTAAATTTTAATTTTTTAAGATGTTGGTTACATGGTAGGCAGTGATGACCTTGGAGGTAAATATAACTATGTATGCAAAATATTTTCAAGTTATTGGGACATTTCAATGTTCTAAGCATACAAAAATGTTCTAAGTCACTCTGAAAGTTGGCTTTCAGTTTGTTAAATTTAAGTTTGTTAAATTTAAAAAAAAAATTTTAATCGTTATCTAAACATGTCACGTGTTCGTTGTATATTTTTCAGTTAAAAGGCATACTTTTTTGACCCAAACTTCTGAAGACAAACTAAACATTCAAAGTTTGACAATTTAAATGGTTTTTGTTAGTTGAGTTTTAAAAAAATAAAAAAATAAAATAATAGTATTTGTTTCGTAATTGATATCTACAATGTAAATACCGGTATGATATAATTTTGTGATATTTTTTTAAATTACAGTACTTCTAAGTACTACACAGCTTTTTTTTTTTAGTTTTCCAACAATTAGGGTGCACTGACTTAAAATGTTTTAGTGGCCCCGCATTGATTTCGCGAAATTTTACCAATAACTAAAATATGTCCTTGGAAAATCCATTTTTATAACAGAAAATGTTTTTAAAATGCATTTTGGCAGAGTGGTGCCTACCGGGTAGGACCAAATTAAAGCCAAAAATAGTTAACGTGCCACCCTGCGCACTACCATATCGGTTCAGAACTTGATTTTCAACTTTAAATCGTTTATCATTTGCTAACATATTGTAAATTGTTCTGAAAATTTAATTTTTATTTATGTTTGTTGTTGTTGTTGCAAATATTTATAATATTTTTTACTCATTCGTTCTTTTTTTTCATTTTTGAAATAAAAATTATCATTAGATTTTAAATTGCTCATGGGCAATGGGTGTGGCTATCACTATGGAATTTGACTTTTGACCACACTGTACTTTGGCTACCTACGACCTGGCCAATGGTCAGTTCGATCCTGTTTTTGTCATTTCAATTACGTGCGAGGTAATATCGTTCGAAATTTCTCGTAATTTCTTTTTTCTAATAACTGCGAATTTAGTTTGACAATTCGTTTGTAGTTTGTTATACAGTATACATGTAGGCCTACGTCTATAAGCCTAAACTTAGAAAAGGACTTTTTCGACGTGGGAATGAAAAACTGGACTTCTAATCCCCATATGAAGAAGATAACAGTGGTCAGTGGTCAGTGGAGTACCTCGGTGGAGGTAAACGAATTAGCAATTTTTTAAAAATGTTCACAGTTTTAAACGTGCTACATTTCGAAAATTATTAATTTTGGAAACTATCGCAAATATGATAACAGAGTCTAACATCACACTAGGCGAAAGTCCATAAAAGTTTTTGATTATGCAGGTACACTGGTTGCACTATGCATTAGTAAAATTTACACTAAATTGAAATTATAATGCGCTTATTAAAATTATTGTTATTTAGGGTTTCTAGTTATAAATGTCAGAAATTATTATTAACGTAAATTGTAATTGTATTTGCGAAATAGCTGCTGATGAAGATTACTCGTAAGTCGAAATGAAAAAGTGAGAAAAGTACGAAAAATGTATACAGTCCGTTCATCTACCAATTTCGTATGGGACGTCCCGTGAACTATATACGATATATTTAAGTGTCTCGTTATATTCGAAAGGTAGGAAATCCATTTTTTTTTATTCGGAGGGTTGACTGAGTTTTACAAATTTAAACGAAAACATCACGCTTACTTCACTACACTCGTTACAAACTGTTAAAAATAAAACGTGCTATATTTATTTACAATAAATATCAATGTAAATAAATATGGAAGGGAGTGAAGGTGAATTGAAAAGAAAAATCTATTAAATATAAAACTTCAGCACTCGAAGCAATTACCATTTAAAATATTTAAAAAATGGATTTTAAGTGGGAATTTTCTGCGTCAGTCATTATAGTAGACGAAATTAGGGGCCATTCAAGAAAGACGTCCTCAAAAGTTTCTCAAAATTGGACTCCCACCCCCCCTTTACCCCCCAGGAACCGGGGGTTCCTCATTGACCGCAAATTAAAAAAGTGTATTCGGAAAATTTTTAAAGTCTCGCAAATTTGTACTCTGAAAACGTAAATTTTGTACTCTGAAAAAGGTTGAGAATTGGACCAATTTGCCATCAGAATCTGTTGGAAATTTTTCAAATTTCTTTTCGGAAACTGTCGGAAATTGTACTCGGAAAAACGTGGAAAATGTTGCAAATTTGTCCTCGTGAAAACGTGGAAAAGTTTGTAAAGACGACCTTGAAATGGTAGAAAATTTTGCGCGTTTATGCTCGAGAAAAATTGAAAATTTTGCAAATTTGTACTAGGAAAACTTGAAAGTTTGCAAATGGACCCTGAACTTTCAAGTTCTGACTTTTCCAGGTTTTCCAGGACTGGAGGAAACCCAGTTTTTTAATTTTGCAATTTATAACATATCACCTATGCGATATTGCGCTCAATTTCCCTTTTACTTTGGGAACTGATTTTATTTGGCATATTTGTTTTATCGAGTGGACGTCCGAGTTGGTCATACCCCCTCCCTTACCCTGTCCACATTGTGTCCGTTACACAACCTACCCCCCCCCCCCCCCCCACTACTACCCCCTACATGAGGTCGTCCTTTTTGAATGGCCCCTTATTAAAAAGTATAGAATTGAACGAAAATAGCGAGGATGAAACTAGTTAAGAAATAAAAAATTTCAAACAAATTTCAAACAAAAAAAATTATTGGGGGTTTTTTGGGCCAGAAATGAGATTTTGGTCTCACCCCGCACGAAAACCTTCGAACCGAAAGTAACTTTTAGTTTGGTGTTTATTGAAAACTGGTAATTTCTCCGATTTTAAGTGCTCAACACACGGTTCACCACCGGCCTCGTGTTGATAATAAAACGTGTTCCAGGCGTGTAAATTTCAATACAAATAAATGCGAATGACACGTCAACGATACACAAACTTTTTATATCTTTGTCACATGGATTTTCAAGCTTATAAATAGCGACGTGGGATTTCTTTACTCGTTTCCTCCTTGCTATTTTCGTTAAATTTTATACTTTTGTTTTTATAATTTCGTCGACTATAATGATCGACTGATGGAGAAAATTCACACGAAAAATGCATTTTTTAAACATTTCAAATGCTAAATGCTTCGAGTGCTAAAGTTTGAAAATTTTTTGTTCGTTGTCATGTTAATGAGAAAAATTCTTTATTTATCAAGATTACAGGGTTCCCCAGGACCTGGAAAAGTAAGGGAACCTGAAAATGTCTGGAGAAGTCAGGGAAGAATGACTTTTTTTAAAAAAAAATGTCAGGGAAATTCAACGTAGTCAGGGCCAATTTGTAAACATTTTTACATTTTCATAGTTTCGGAGGAGTTTCAGAGTTTCTCAGAAAAAAATTGAAAAATTCTAAACGTTTTGAGAGTACAATTTTGCAAAATTTTCCTCGTTTTCCGAGTGCAAATTTGCAAAATTGTCCCCGTTTTCCGAGTACAAATTTGCAAAATTTGCCTCGTTTTCCGAGTTGTTACAAATTTGCAAAATTTTCCTCGTTTTCCGAGTACAAATTTGCAAAATTTTCCTCGTTTTCAGAGTACAAATTTTCAAAATTTTCCTCGTTTTCGAATAGAAACTTGCAAAATTTTCCACGTTTTCAGAGTACAAAATGTGCAAAATTGTCCTCGTTTTCCGAGTACAAATTTTCAAAATTTTCCTCTTTTCCGAGTACAAATTTTCAAAATTTTCCTCGTTTTCGAATAGAAACTTGCAAAATTTTCCACGTTTTCCGAGTACAAAATGTGCAAAATTTTCCACGTTTTCCGAGTATAAAATGTGTAAATTTCTCTACGTTTTCTGAGTGCAAATTTTCAAAATTTATTCATACAAATTTGTTTTTTATTTTTTAAATAAAAAATTAAAAAAAAAATTATTTTCATCTTCAAAATTTAATTAGTAAATTTTGGAAAATATGTCAATTTTTGACATTATCAATCGGTCAGGAAAACATTTTTATAACCTGGAAAAGTCAGGGAAGTTGAAAATGAAATTTCTGGGGAACTCTAAATTACAATAGTTTTATATATTTTTCTCGATTACTTATTTTTATAGATCTTTTTCAATTTCCAAATTTTTCCCTATTTATTTACATGTTCGTTGATATTTATCGTAAATAAATATAGAACGCTTTGTTTTTAACAGTTTATAAAACGTTGAAAAAACTAATTAAATTTGAAAATCAGGAAACATTCTCGAAAAATATGGAAAACGTCCACAAAAACAATAATTGTATATTTGAAAAATCACAATGCGCATGCGTAATTAGTCAAATTGATTGAAATCACTAAAAATCTTGACAAATATGAGGAAAATACAGAGAAATTGAGGTAAAAAGCAATGCGATACTTAAAAATCAATCCCATTTTCTAAAAATATTCCTACAATTTATCAAAATTTCTTTTCAGAAAATACAAGTTTCTAAACTCGATGCAACCAAAATAAAATCGTATAACCTGCAAAGACATACAATATTGCGATATTTTGTTAATACATGTAGGCCTACATGTATCTGTAAATGCACCTTTTTTTAAAAAACCTTAAATTTTTCAAAGAACATTTTAAAAATTGTGATTTTTCGCAAAATTTTCTGATTAAATCGGTACAGGGTGTGCCAAAATCGTCTTTAAATTTCGTTCGAAGCAAAAAGTTCAATTTTGGTCTCGATGAGAGACCTAATTTTAGTCCAATTTCTTAGCCCAGGGATCCCTCGCCTGGCTCCCGCATTCCTGGGTCCCTATTTTCGGGATGAGGGGGGGTCCTTTTTTCGGCAAAAAGCGGCTCTTTGTGTTATTCAACTGGATGTTAACTAAACTGCTCACATTTTTTTTTTGCTCAATTTCGCCACATGTCGGGGGTTCGGGGCGCCAAGAAGAACTTCAAGGCATGGCGCTAATGGCACCCCCTCATTGGCCCACCCTTGCCCAATCGAACGTCGAATTGGGCGGTGCCAAAAGTGCCGAAATTTGGTGCGTTACCCCAAAAATGTTTTTGGAGTGAGGAATAAACGCGTCTTTTTAGGTCCACTCGCTTTTTTTTTTCGTTTTGCTACATTTTGGTTTGGTCATTTCCGAATAAACGATGGTCCAGCTAAGGTCAAACCATCCCTGTCATCCCACGCGGACCAACCTGCATGCGTGACCTCTGAACTTGGAGACGCTGATCAGTGAGCTTAATTCGACTCGACGCGTACAACGCGTGGATGTGCTATTTCGTCAAATATTACGACAAACTAATTCGCCGAATTTGCGCAAAAAATTTGACAATTTGATAGCCGAAGTGCCTGCAAGTTTACACCATTCGAGAAAGTTTTTTTTCGCCAAATTTTCATCCGAAAATTTGACATTTCGTGCTGCGTATATACGCGTCCTGCCTTGGATTTTCCGCGAAATAATTGCTCGACTTCGGGTTGAAAAATCGCTGAAATTGTGCGAAAACTCCGATGAAAGTTGTCCTATCTCGGAAGATTTTTTTCGCTAAATTTTCGTTGAAAAATTGACGACTTTCGCTTAACGAATTTTTAATTCGCTCAAATTTTCATCGTAAAATCGACTTCATTTCGTTATTGGACATACGCGCTGAACAGCTGGACGTTTCGCCCAAAAAGTCATCGAAATTACGTAAAAATCATCCGGAAGTTGTCATATACTCGGTGCAAGTTTTGAAAAAAAGTTTTGTTTTTTTTTTTCTCATAAATTTCGTCAAAAACACTCGATTATTTTCGAAAACATTTATCAAAAATATACTCGGCGAGTAATTCGTGAATTTGTTTGAAATTATTTCGTGAAATTCAACGAAAAATTGATCCTCCGACTTGCAGGTGCCCTTTGACCATTCGCTTACAGGGTGCTTCGGAATTTCATTATTAATGATTAAGGATTCTACAGGGTGCTTAAAATCACCTTTTTCCTGTCTTTCGTCGCTGGACATTGGTCGATGGACGATAGTTTTTGAATTTTATAACCACTTCTGGACGCGTGTCTAATACGGTAGGTCCTACAATTTTCGAACCAATCTTTGCAATTTCTTCTTTCATCTTAATTATGTGGAAAATCAGACAGAAAAATCGCAGAATTTAAGTGCTAAGTTTTTCTGTAAAAGTGAAAGTAAGGACCTGTTTATTAATTTTATTTTCGGAATTATTGAAAAGTAACAACCGTGTTAGGTCCGTTTTTCTGAAAACGTTCGCTGCATTCGGTAATATCATTTTGTTTTTCTGCAATAGATTTAAAGAAAATCAGAGAATTAAAAAAATTTGCTTTTTTTTTTCTTAAAAGTTTAACAAATCACTGCTCTACTTTTTGTTCTGAGTTTTGTTTAATCATTGATTGATTCAATTTTGTTTTTTTTTTTCTTCCAAAAGTTAAAAAATCAGTGCTTTACTTTTGTCGTTGTTTTTTCAGGAAATATTTTAAAAATGTTGTTTTTTTATAAGTTTTTAGAAAAATCAGTGTTTTTAACTTTTTTTCTGCATTTTCTTAAAATTTATTTTATTTATTTTTTATAAAATTAATCATGCAAAAGATTTTAAATTTTTAAAATATCACCTATCTGCGGTTAGTTGACTTTTGTCGTTGTTTTTTCAGAAAATATTTTAAAAATGTTGTTTTTCTTCAAGCTTTAAAAAATTAATGATTACAACTTTTTTCTGCATTTTTTTAAAATTTATTTT
>JAQGAO010004308.1:0-15377 GCA_034697705.1 Ommatoiulus sabulosus
GTTGTTCGAAAACCGAGAGCGTGAAGAGCACCAAGCGCGTCACGCGCGTGGTGCTCTTGGTGGAGGAGGGCCTTTACTCATTTGGTGTCGCGCAACTCACCAGTGGCCAAAACGAGCCAATAGCACCATCCGAAGGAGAAGCGCAAGGTTCCCGTTTCGAATGGGATGACCATTGGGTTGGGGGGCAGGTTGGCATAATACACTATGTTGGTGACGAATAAGAGTAGCCCCGTCAGGATCATCATGTAGGCCCCGTAGCGCGGCACCACGCAGAATAAAATGTTCATCAGCAGCCAGATGGCGAAGGATGCCCTACAAATAAGTTCAGAATAAAAGACAACGCAAATATTTGTAGTTTAACAGAATATCCCCACATCCGACAGCTATGATTGCACCTGCTGGCAATGTCAACCATGCATTCCCTGCATGTATTTCATTAGATACAGTAGCTATATTTCTGAAAAAATAAAAGAGTATTTTAACCTGCCAATGCCCTGAATTTGAAACGAATTTGTAGAAACACTTTGGCACTTAGCTATGTCCTTGAAAAGGGCTTCATGTGTCCCATTCCAAAATAAAATTCAGATACATATCCAACACCTGAATATAGGACAAGCTATACGATGGCAATGTGCCTCATGATGCATTCTCTCCAGGTACATGTCAGACATCAAAGTTTTCTTCAATTCTGCTCCTTATTCAACAAAAACTATGTTCTAACCAACATTGTTCTATAAATTATTGTATATTTATTTTCGTATGAACGCCTATTATTTTGTTTTATATTCTATTATTTCTTAAGCATTTTTTATTTCCTTATCTAAAATGCTCAAATGTCATATCTAAATTCTCTGATATTTAAATGCTTTTATACGAAAATTCTCACAACGGTGAAGTTATATTTCCTAACTAGACATGATCTGTATATAGTATTTCCTGATGATGGTGTTTGTATACTGACAATTTCCAATTATTACATTCCTTGCATTTCGTTTAATTACTTGTCCTCTAAATAACGTATTATGTAAAATGACTTCAGCAATATTTTGTAACGGAACATGTAACTATACCTATATTTTCCAACGAGCAATGCCCATTTAATTTCATATCCTAATGAACAATAGCCCGTCTAATTGATCTTTCCTAATGAAAATGCTCTTACAATTATATCATTCTTAGGTAAGAGTCCCTCAGCCCTCTATTTTTCTTTCATAAAATACCTGGTACCACTACATTCCTTTATTTTGTTGTTATAAAAATTGACTAGAATATTTTTAAACAAACCTTTGTGAAACGCCTGACATAATATTTTCTTTGCATTTTTTCATACATTATTATATGTGCATGTATGACCCTTGTCTTTTTACAACCATACTTTTATGAAAAAAATGTCAGTAACGTAAAACGTCGCACGAGGATTGAGGCTAATAACTGATCACAATTCCCAATCCTAACCTGCAGACCAACATTTCAGATTCCCGTTTCTCACGTTTCTGAAGATGGCCGTCAGACCTGCCAGCGCTAATCCGAAAATTCCCAGACTGAAGGCACCTGAAGTGGACCAGGATTTAATTTGCGGTTTCAAAACCCACTTTGCCAACTACCTGGTTAACCGCGATTAAGGTTAATCGTGTGAATGAGTTAATTTAACAATGACTTATTGTCGCCCAGCTCCACGAAATACCCTCGTATACTCACGTTTCACGCGATTCAAAAGCTAGTTGTCTGGCGTCAAAAAGGCGTTCTCAAACAACCTCTGAAAAAAGAGAAGAACCTCAACATGCCCAGGACCAACGTACCACAGCAAGATTCCAGAGAAGTAGCCGGCGATCCTGTACCGTCCACCCCAGCTGAATCCCTCGCCGTCCAAGCTTAAATATTCGACTACAGTTAAAATAGGAAATGGGAGTCCTTTCTTCAAGGCTTCTTTGTACCCTTTCTTGATTTGGGTAGCTGAAAATTTAGGAAAAATCGGTGAAAAATTCGTAATTTCAAGGAAGTCAATGGTGCAGATTGGGATGTACTATTTTTCTCGCTATTGCTTCATAAAGCAAGAAAAACAGTACATCCCATACACCAAATATTAAAATGTTCCAGAGACCAGCAATTATATATTGTTCACAAAAATGGTGCAACCTGAAGTCAAAAACCTTCACCTAGAACTCTTGAGTAAAACTAAAGCGTTCCTCGTTAGGAATGGATAAAATGGATAAAAACGGTGATTGAGGATACATTAATTCAGATGAGAATTTATTGAGGATTATTATCAGGCAGTTCACCCACGGCAACATTAGGTTAACTAATGAGGCCAAAAAAAAAAAAAAAAAAAAAAAAAAAAAAAAACACGACAACAAGTTCATCATTGGTTTTGTATGATCGTAATAACAAAAACTTGGAATGAACCCATTGTACATGTAGTTTTCCTCTGGGTGTTAACACTGCAATTTAAGTTTTTTTTTAAAAAAAAAACAAGGTGAATAATCCAATAACATCGCAATGGGCTGCGGACATGGCATCGCTTCATCAATAACCACACATGATGCAAATTTAACAATGGTTGCAACGGAACAATGATACAAATTTAAACAAAATTTGGTAAAGTATAAAGTGCAGTGGAAACATTCACCTAAATAAAAACCAAACAAAGACGAGGCAGCGCGGGAGAGCAATCCAAATAGTTGCAAAAATTGAAATTGGCAGCCATCTTAGGATGTTCAATGTGGAGTCAATTTCTGAGTGTTTATCGCTAATGCGGGTTAATGTAAATGTGAGCCAGCTATTTTTTTGTGAGAAATTTGAGAATACGAATTTCTACCAATATTATTTAAAATAGCAGCCGGCATTATTTTAAAATTGAGTGAAATTTGCATTTTTTTCGAGTGATCTAATCGTGAGGATACGAATATGGTCGATCAACATATTCACATACTAGAATATGATTTAACACTCAGATTTTAAATTATAATGGAACATTAGCAGCCATATTACACTGTTCAAAGAGTGTTACAATTTGCAATGATTTTGCCTAAATATTTCTATTTTCAAAATTGCCCCAACACATCGGTTTGAAATGGAATTTCACACAACACTGTTCAAAGGAATGCAAAACAAAATAAGGAATTAGAAATTACAATGAATTCTATAGGATAGGGGGTGGAAGGGCGTTAACTTTTGTCGAGCCATTTGTGAACAAAAAAATTTGGTAACAAGCATAAGAAACAAAGCGTATTGTCAAGTTTCTCTGAAAGTTACGATTAAAATGACTTAACCCATTAACATTTACCAGGGGATTAAATCCTGTATGTCGTGCACATTTAAGTGTGATTGGGTACTTTGACGTTTAAATTTAAATTAACTTTTTTTACTATTGTGTGCCATCTATTTCAATAACTATCAACTTTGGTGTCGGTCTCCGATTTGCAAAATAAGAATTTTATCAACTGAGGACTACCCCCGTTTTCTTTTCATACTACAATTCAATGTGATTGGGTTCATTGACGTCTGCTGCCATCGATTGCAATAACTAATTACCAACTTTGGTATTGCTTTCATATACACTTGTACAGTGTAGGTGAAGCACATAAAATGAGAGGGTTTCATCCCCTGAGGTCTAACCCCTGCTGCCTTATATATACAGTGTAGTTAACTCGTCTTATTTTAAGAACATTTCAAGCCGGGGGCTAACCTCCACTCCCCTCTCGTTAAACTAAAGCGTAGTTGACCATCGAAGATATTTTAATATCATTCTGATAACGATGTCACAAGGTTTCGATGAAAAAATTTAAGATGGTTTGACTTTCAGAAGGTTAATCTCCAAGTTTTTTTTTAATAAATCAACGTGATGTTCCACATGGGGGTTAACTTAAGGGTTGTCTACCAAAACTTTGAGATGTTTCTATTCCATCCTTCTCCCCCCATCCTCTTTGCCCACAAAGGAGGATGGGGGGAGAAGGATGGCTTGACAGGCTTTAGCCTGGGGCCCATGGATGAGGAGGGGGATAAAACTGTCTTCTTTTATCCTAAATGCAGTAGACAATCATAAACTTAGTGGTAGGAAAAGGGCCCGCCAAAGGTTCTGGCCAGGGAGCCCGGGAAAGATCCCGGTCTGGCTGGGGAGGGGGTAAAGGGGGCATGGCGTCAGGTAACCGAGACATCTTCGCAGATTTCTACAAAATCGTGCTACTAACATTCCCACCGATTTCATATGCAAGCTACCCACCCAAGAATTCAACACCTCGAATCTCGAGGATACCTTTTTTTTTTCTTCAAAATTATACTTTCTAGTCTAAGCATCAAAGCTCAATTAACCAGACAAAGTCACCAGAAAAATTAAGTCACGAGTTTTTAACTCCCGAAGAAGCTAGGCCAGGAAGTTTCTCCCTCTCCCCCTATACTCCCCCACCCCCCGAGGGTTTTATGGAACGTAACTTTCGCAGATAGGAAAGCCCACTTTCGTTTTCACTAACGAGAGATTAAAAAGCTCTTCTAATTGCCGTTATCTTTCCAGGTCGCATATCTCGAGTCATTAAATGATTCTGGGGAAAAACGCCATCTTATAATTTTCTCACCATATTCGCATTATTTTGCCCATTCGATGAATTTTTTTTGGCAAAAAATAAATTTGGCGTTCCAAAAATTACACCGGTAATTATTGCCAGTAATTCGAAGACCTAGACACGAATTAATTTGCTGCCTCATTTCGAGTCAGTCACCTTAATTGAGTGTTTGCGAAACGAGGTGATCAGATGACGACGTTGTGTCTGTTCTGAAAATCGGTACTGTCACAATAACAATTTCCAAACATGAAAAGGCTCGCTTATATAGGTACTGCACGCTATCGGTAACCTGCATTGCGGTCTGATAACCCAGATAACAGCAATTGGCCTGACTGCCATGCCATGCCATCCAACTTTTTAGTGAAAATGATAAACGACATTTTTTTCCCTGCACGGCATTTTTCGACATTTTCGAAAATGAAATTGCTATCAAATTCAACATAAAAATGAAGTAGTTTAAGGCATTTAAAACTTTTCATGGGGGAAAATCTCGCGTGAAAATTATGTTATTAAAGAAACATGCATGTTGACAATGTTTTCTTTGTTACCTAGCCTTAATGACTGTTTTTGGAAAATTATTTCATGGAAATAAGGTGTACTAGGAAAAAAAATGCACGAGCTATATTTCACTCATTTGAAAATAATGAAATTTTCCAAGATTCAAGTGTGCATTTTTTTTTTAAATTGACCACCGATTGACATTTTTTAAAGATTGGGGGTGGTATATAGAGCGACCAAAAATGTGTTAATTAAAAAGTTTGGTTATAGAGCAGATAAATACTTAGTAAATTTTTAAATGTACTGTAAGACTTAACAATTTTCCCACATCTAAAATAATACAGTTTTGCCTATGTATAAAATGAATCATTGTTCTCGAGTGACTAATGCATATTGGTAGAGAAATATTATCAAGACTCGCACTTCGATTATATATGCATAAAATGCGCACAAAAAAATTATCAGGAAAAAAAATTCTTATGTTTTCAGAAAATAATTTTGCAAAAACATCTGTTACAGTATTGAATGTATCCAGGTGTTCGGGGCATTCGTATTAATGGGACAATCTGTAAGGCTCTCGAAAAGTACTTTAGAAACTTGATGTTGGAATCGATTATAAAAACACTGGAAAACTGGAAAACCTGAAAACGGTTGTTGAAAACCTCCTATGATTTACCTTCTTCCCAATAAAATCGCTCGTTATACTCTATGTGTGACGTTTGATTAACATTTATCGGTGCTGAAAATAGAATGGCATCAAGTATCATTCATTTACGTAATAAACCGGCCCAAAATAAAGTTGGAATAGCACACATCAAGTAGATCTCCTGGGTTACCTTTTAATGAGACGTTGACGCTATTTAGTCCAATGTGAACTCCTATTTTGGCTATGATTTTTTCCCTAGAAAAAGATTTATATGATGATGAAGTGGTTGTCTGGGCAACGTGCCAATCCGACCCGTAGATGGACACTGCAAAGAGAAGAAAAAATAATTTTTTAGAATGTGGTTTAAAACAAGAATAACGCACGTTTACGTTAAGAAATGAAAAGGAATTGCATAACTCTCGTTGAAAATTAGGTTGCCACGTCATCCTGAATCGATATTGCGGACAATAAGTTTCAAAACATCACGATTTATTGTACAAAAACGCGCGCCGAATGTTCCAAAACTTTGCAATGGCACCTAAACTTTTCAATGGCACAACTGAACCTAAACTTTGCAATGGCACAACTGATCCTAAACTTTGCAATGGTACAACTGTCATATCCTAAACTTTGCAATGGCACAACTGCTCCTAAACTTTGCAATGGCACAACTTCTCCCAAACTTTGCAATGGCACCACTGCTCCTAACCTTTTCAGTGGCACAACTGCTCCTAAACTTTTCAATTGCACAACTGCTCCTAAACTTTTCAATTGCACAACTGCTCCTAAACTTTTCAATGGCACAACTGATCCTTAACTTTGCAATGGCACAACTGCTCCTTAACTTTGCAATGGCACAACTGCTCCTTAACTTTGCAATGGCACAACTGCTCTTAAACATTGCAATGGCACAACTGCTCTTAAACATTGCAATGGCACAACTGCTCTTAAACATTGCAATGGCACAACTATCATATCCTAAACTTTGCAATGGCACAACTGATCCTAAACTTTGCAATGGCACAACTGCTCCTAAACTTTGCAATGGCACCACTGCTCCTAAACTTTGCAGTGGCAAAACTGCTCCTAAACTTTGCAATGGCACAACTGATCCTAAACTTTGCAAATGCACAACTGTTATACTAAACGTTGCAATGGCACAACTGATCCTAAACGTTGCAATTGCACAACTGTTATACTAAACGTTGCAATGGCACAACTGTTCCTAGACATTCTGAGGTCATGACCATGGCCGGCTATCTTTATGGCAATCATATATTCGCTGTTTTATTCAAGTATTTGCGAAACGTTCTAAAATTTGAAAACGTCACGTTCGTTTCGTGAGTGGGAATGCCAATGACATTCAGCACGAGCCGGTATTTCCCTTACGCAACTTCACGAACGCCTTATCGTCCAATAAACTTTGTTTATGTTTAATGTTATGGCACACCACAGGACACCCGAACAATAAGCGGCCATCAATAATCATTAAGGAACGGTGCTATCCTCATTTCGCACGCGTGAACAATATGCTAATTTAGCGACTGTGGTCAAGAACAGCGCTAAGGGTAGGGCTGCAAACAATGGGAGATCGAGAATTAGCACACGATCGCAAGAAAGGTGTCACGTGCCTTCGTGGACATTAGCACGCGAAGCAGGAGGCTTACTTTCGCCACTTATCTGTGCCACACAGTTGCAGTATTAACAACTGCCAGGCCAGCGCAATAAAAGAAATATTTTTTTTCATCTTACAAATATATTTATATATATTTTTTTCTATTTGCAGTAATTTCATATTGTGCTTCGGAAAATAAGTATATATGCGACCTGTTTCCAATCCGTGTCCGTCTTTAATGAGGTTCAGCTATAGTCAATCAAAGTCAAACTTCTTTTTTGTTAACCTCCGATTAAAGGTAACGGACCGACAGTTAACTGGCTATGAGAAATCGCAATTGTCAATCGCTGGATTAACGCACCATCCTGTTTAGGTACATCTTTTAGAATGAATGATTTTCGGAAGGCCATTGTGTTTGGGATGACAAGAAGGAAAAACGGAAGAGGAGAGACAGTCTAAATGCGCATGGGGTGAAAGTCTTCAGAGGCTGCACCACATGGCACATGACAATGATGGCTGGAGGTAGATGGTGAAAATGGCTATAGATGCACCAACGGGAGCTGAGCCATGGTTAATGATGATGATAAAGAGCATGAATGCACTTATTTGAATTGCTTAGGAGCCATTCAAAAAGGTCGTCCTCAAAATCTGCCCAAAACTGGATTCCCCCATATCCCCTGTCCGCATTGTGTCCGGTCAATCTCAATCAGGACTCCCCCCCTCTCCCCATTCGGACGTCCGAAACTTAAAAATATTTTATTCGGGAAATTATGAAGTGTTGCAAATTTGTACTTCTAAACCACATTGTCCACATTGTGTCCGCGACTCGACCTATCCCCCCCAGCCCCCTACATGAGGACGTCTTTTTCGAATGGCCCCTTATTGCACTGAACTGAATTAAGGCCATGTATTTAGATTTTGCGCCAAATTACTTGTATTAGCATATACGATCGTATTACATGTTTTGCATACAAGTAAATTAAAATGAACAAAACGACTTAATATAAACTGACCAATCGACAAATGCATTTAGATAACACTGTATTGACAGTAAAAAAATACCTTGAATGAAATCGAACTAAGCTATATTAGTTTATACATGTATAGTCTAAGTTAAACTACAGCTGCATTGAATCGAACTGTGAATTACAAGGTTCAGGTGGGTTGATTTTTTTACTAGTATTTTCCGTAAATATATGTACTGTATGTACTGTCACGTTACCAGTAAAATAAGAATTGGTCCACCCTGTATATGCATGAACTGGAGCCAATACCATAACTTCGTCTGGCTGAGCTGAACCAAACAAGGTATACAATTGTACATCTTGCATCGAGATATACCGGACCTTAGGATATACAATTGTATTCTCAAGTACTTCCACCTTGAATTCGCCCGACCCCGCTATTTTAAATTTACCTGAGTCTAGTGTAAACGAACTTGGGAATGCACTATGAAACACGCTACCACTGAGGCGTCAGAGCATCACAATTTCAATAGCAAGGGGGCGCAGGAAAGCCAAAACACTCTCATTAAGCCGAAAATTGAAAAGCTCCACCCGAAATCTCGTAGGAAAAGCTGTTGTTTTCCGCATTCAAACGAGGATAGGTCAACAAGACGAAAGAAGGCTAAGGAAGCGTGGATCGTTTACAACAACAACAACACCTCAAAACTGGCCTTCATTGATAGCAGCGAGGAAGAAAAACTTGTGGAAAAACGCGTTTTCGATGGCTCGTAATTAGCCTAATTGGGTGCCAGAATCAGCGGAAAAACATGAGATTATACGCTGTGGTCGTGGGAGTTGTTACCAAATAAACAAGTTTTATAACGAAATTGCACCCAGGATTCCGTTTCGGCTGACAGATGGTGCACGCCAGTGCGTGTGCAGTACCGTTCCTCTGGCACATGCAGTACATTACAAACAGTTTCGACACGTGACAAAGTACCGAGCGCTAATTGCATTACGCCGGATTTACACTTGGTAGAACTTTGTTGCGCATTTTCATTAAGAGCTTGCGCATGTATCAAGTTGTCCAAGAATTAATGTAACAGTATAATGTAAAGTGTAAAACACTTGATTACATATACTGTTACTTTAATTAACTCTTTTAGCTATTCGTTTTAATTTTAGATTTCATTGTTCTGCAATTTTGGACTGTTGAGACAAATAAAAACGCAGGAAATTAGTAATGTTTACTTCTGTGAATTCAAAGTTGTTCGAAGTGCAGTGCAACTGGTTTCAAACATCAACGAAGTTTGCAGCTAAGTTAAGTGTTAATGAATGCATATAGAGAAATGTTGGTTTCAACAATTTTGTTGTGGTGATTTTTAACCTTGAAGATGAAGAGGATTGTGAATGTGACTTAAGAATTGCCACTACGACTCTGCTCTGCGCTTGTTTCGATAAGTTAGATGAGAGAGAAATGAATGCTGCGCTATACGTTCTGCGCATTGGTTAGACAAACATGAGATAACTTCCAGCAAAGGAAATGGCAGCCAAAGAAAGTTATGGTGACTGATTTATCATTTGTATCTAGAAGTGACCAGTACAACATCTTGTTGCCAATTTTCCTGAGATAATGAGCTGAGATGTGTGCTTTTATAGTCGGGGATTTAAAATGTGCATTACTGTAGTTTTTGCTACTCCTGTTTGAATTGTGATACTCGAAGTATCCCAATTTAAACGCTGTTGGCATAACTTTATGGTTCCCCCACAAAAATGTCATGGTCAACTTCCCTGACTTTTTCCAAAACTTCCCTGACCAATGACAATGTCAAAAATTGACATATTTTGAAAAATCACCTAGGAAAATATTTTGCCAAATTTACACTACAGACAAATTTTAAAACTGAAAAAATTTTAAAAAAAAATGTATGAAACAATGTTGAAAATTTTGCAAATTTGCACTCGGAAAACGTGGAAAATTTTGCAAATTTTTCCTCAGAAACTGTCGCAACTTTTGCAAATTTGTACTGAGAAAATGTCAAAATGTTTCCAAATGGGTCCTGACTACGTTGAATTTCCCTGACTTTTTGAAAAAAGTCATTCTTCCCTGACTTTTCCAGGTCTTGAGAAACCCTGTACTTTATGTGAGAATTGAGTCCATTTTGAAACGTACCAGGAAGCGTTGCAAAAACGTTTCGCGATTTAGCTTTATGCGACATTTCAATGTACATGTATAACGAACGTTCCATTTTTGTCCCAATAGTTCTAACACGTGGTAAAATTTTAAAAAATGCAATCTGAAAAACAATTAAACGTAACATTAAGCTTAATAAAGCAGGGTGATATGCTTAATTAAATGAAGCAATAATTAATGCTTAATTAACAAGTTGCACGTTAAATTTTGTTCTAAACATCTTGTTACAATAGTGCAAATGGCGCAAACTATTTTTAGTTAAATATATTTTAAAAGCACCATTTAACAGGAACATATTGAGAAATCAATTACGCTATACAAAGATAATTGTATTCCGCTATAATGCAATACTAACTTAAATAGATAGTACCAATTTTTTTTATCACACACATGCTATTTCCTGTACTTTCTTAGAAAAACTTCCATTAGGAATTGTGCTGAGCTGGAACTCCCAAAGCACCATAAAACAGGCAAGAAACTTGAGCAAAATGAATTCACAAAAACCGCAACTGACGCATGTATTCCATGGCCCAGTTCACAGAAAATCTCGAATGTTTCGAGTAATTCCCTCGCACACTAACATAAAAATGCCTAATTAACCCTTTGCCAGCTTTCATTAACCCCCAAAACACATTTCCTTTGTTTCTGCTCTGGAAACTCTGCTAATTACAAAAGCGCAACAAACAAACGTATAGGAAGAAAGTTCAGTTTCAGAGCGCACTCTGTAGCACATAAATCCTGTTAAAGTAAATGCAAAATTAAAACTATTGTTGTGTAAAGTTTTTTGTTTAAAATACTTTGAAATTATTGCGTTTTACAAAAAAAATACGTTTAACATAATAAAAAATATGTCACTATAATGAAATTTTTTGTTCAACCAGCTAAAAATAAAAAAACATTAATTTAAAACAGCAAAAATTAATAAATATATTAGAAAAAAAGAGAAAAATATAAAAATGGTTTATCAGGATAATTAATATATTTTTCTTATAAAAAACTTCGAATACTAAAACCGAATCGACGAAAATACTAACAAAAATACACAGGAAACTCAAACAAAAAAACCACAAACGACTTAATCACGTCTTCATAAAACTTTGATTCAATTTTGTAAAACATAACTTCAAAATTTGGAAGAATACGATTGTAAAGTGACAGCCATTGTTTTATTTTGTAAGTTAAAATAAGAAATAACTTAATAGACAGTCCGATCCATACGATCGGCTATCTACAGGAAATACATGTATGTAATAAATCATTTACCACAGTAAATAAATGCACTTAAACAAAAAAATCCATGTCGAGAGTCTGAAACTCCTGCACTCTGAAAGTTGCACAGACTTCAACAATAAATGATGTACATGTATCTTAAAACATGAAACCCAAAATTAAAAGTACCAAAAAATAACGTGAAACTTTCGAAAAACTTACTAAAATAAGGCAATTAAACCAAACTTTAACAATCATAAGTACACCATCAATAAATCTGCTTAAAGATATTAAATAGGAACATAAACTTGCAATGTTCTGACTTGGAGCAGATAAAATATTTTATCAATTAGAAATTAAGTGCAGAAGTAAAATAATAAAAATATTTATGAAAGCAATAAATGTAAGACAACCTGAGTTTACGATGTTTGAAAGATTTCATAAAAATCTTTACATTATTACAGGTTATTAAAATGAACGTTGATACATCGCGTGATGGTAAATTAAAGCGATATACTGTAGTAATTTAAAATTTTCAATAAAATATTTTGCGAAATGCATTGTTCACAAGGAAATACATACATGATATATTGCTTAAAAAACACTAAATAAAATGCATGATGAAAGTTACTAGGAATAAAAAAAAACTTAAAATAGCAGTATGAAAACGTTTTAAAGTATTTTTATGAAAAATATTTTGTGTTACTAAAACCATTTTGAACATTACATCAAGTACAAAAACTTTTCCATAAAAATATGTTTTTCATACTGATTTTCCGGGTTAAAATTGCATATCTTTCTTGATGATGCACTAAATAAAATAAATCGCACATTATTTTATGAAAAGTTTTTTATATCTATCATCTTTCTTGATGATGTACTAAATTAAATAAATCGCAAATTATCTTATGAAAAAGAAATTTTGTAAATATTTTGCAGGATCTTTTATAAAAGTTCTTCTTCATATAAGATAATGTGCGATGCACATGTACGAAAAAGATATCCATTTGAGGTAATTTGAAAACGAGTGCATCAGATGGCCCTCGATGTCCTCTGACCTCCTTTTTCACCTTGGCACCTACGTTAAACATCCTTGTTTATTTTGAGTCACAAATTTCTAATTTTGACTTCGAAAACTGCTTGAGCGGATTTTCAGCGCTCCAGAAAGAGGGCATCGAGGGCTATCAGAGGCCTCCCATGGCGCCTTTTATTATTTTTTTTACTTATTTTGCTGTCTAAACTTTCACCCCATTTTGCGAACTTGTGTTTTGAACATACACTACATAGTCGATATTTTTACCCCCTCATGTAATAGAATATAAAAGTGTGGGTGTGCAGCATGACCCTCCATACCCTATTTGAAACACCTGAGTTTATCCTGACCTTATTTGTCTTTTTCACCAAATTCCGAATACAGTAATTGGCAAATAAAACCCGAATTTGCCAATTTAGATCCCCGCAGATTAGCTCTCGTATCATGTATTGTACAAATTAATTGACATTTAATATTTCATGGCTATATTAAAACCAAAAATTCTTTAAAAATGTTTATAAATGATTTTTTTACGAAATTATATATCGTGGTTATTTATTTAACAATACCGTGCATTGTATGATACGTTTTAAACACTTTTGAAAATGTGCTAAAATCGTCAAAAAAAATGAATAAAAATTATATTAATTAGGAATTTGAATTCTTGCAATAGATTCAATGTCACAGCAGAAATTTACATCAAAATGTCACAGCAAACGTTTCCTCAGAATGTTTTATAATTATAGAATTACCTAATACATGTAGTAACACATTCATTGCAAATACATGGTATCTCTTATGCATTATTTGAAGTACATTGTAATAGAAATGAGTACATATTTTATTCAAAAAAAGGTTCAACTCCTCATATAGACTGAAAAATACTACTTGTTACACCATTGTTTCAGTTTTGCAAATTGTATTTACAGAAATTCTTTTTTGCAACACATATTCGTGCATAATATTACTTATTATCAGTGTAACTAATTTGATCTTAGATGTAAAAATTCTTTACCTTCAAACTGCAGTTTTTAGATATCTGCTTTTAAAAACTTGATAAAATACACCGAAACAAATTTAAAACTGCTACCCACACATAGCAAAAAATAAAATTCTGGGGGTATAAATTAAAATGGTAATTAAGCGCAGTCACTAACAATGAAAAACATAAGAGGATTCTCCTTGTTATGAGGTTTTTGAACCACTAGGCTTATTTCGGATGTACTTGAATAGATATTGTTTATTGTTCAAGCCCATTTAAATAATAGTGATCTGTTTAAATAATGACCAGATGAAGTAGTTAGTGATTAAAATGTTTACACCGGAAAAGGTGCTAACATGTCAAGGCTTTCCTAGGACGTCAGAAATATCCAAAGACAATTGTCAGACAAATGTATGTTCACTAACGTACAGTATATTCCAAACACGTTTGAAACACTTCCTCATATACTTTAAAGTACGAGTGTATAAGGGGTAAATCAAAATCATCAATCACGACCTAGTTCAGAAAAATCCCAATTGTATAAAATGACATAGTTTAATTAACTTTACTGTATTTTCAAAAACAAATATTTTTAGGAAAAGATAGTATTGCTTAGAACAATTGTACACCGCTACAAAAAACACCAATACAAAAAATTGTATTCGGAAAATGTTTAAAGTTTCGTAAATTCGTACTCTGAATACGTAAATGTTGTACTCTGAAAAAGTTGAGAATTTTGACAATTTGTCCTCAGAATCTGTGGAAATTTTGCAAATTTCACCTCGGAAACTGTTGACAATTGTACTAATCTGTATTCGAAAACTACTGAAAATGTTGAAGATTTGTACTCGGGAAAACGTGGGAAATGTTGCGACTTTGTCTACGTGAAAAAGTGGAAAAATTTGTAAAGATGACCTCGGAAAAGGTTGAAAATTTTGCGAGTGTATGCTCGAGAAAAATGAAAATTTCGCAAATTTGTACTGGGAAAATTTGAAAGCTCGCGAATGGACCCTGAGCTTTTAATTCTCCGACTTTTCCAGGTTTTCCAGGACTGGAGGTACCCTGTTTACTGACTTTTGCAATTTATAACCCACCTATGCGATAGTGCTCTCAATTTCCATTTTAATTTGGGAACTGAGTTTATTTGTCATTTGTTTATCGAGTGGACGTCCGCGTTGGTCATACCCCCCTCCCTCAACCTGTCCACATTGTGTCCGTGACTCAACCTATCCCTCCTACCCCCTACACGAGGACGTCTTTTTTGAAAGGCCCCTTACAGAAAAAGTAAAAAATCTCATTTACAAAAAAAAAAGTTTACAAAATCATCAGGGTCAAAATAAATATAGATAAAAGTGAAAACATGGTGAAAATAATAACCAACAGTTTACCAAGGAAGGTAGGAAGAAGACAAAATGCTCTTGATAGTGCTCCATAGGTGGCGTCACGTGCTACAGTGGGAATCAAAACATTTGAAATGAATGTGTCCACTATATAAATAACACGAGCTGAGTTATCTATTTCTACACGTTTTACAACTTTAAATATATACAGGGTGTATCGATATGGTTTGGCCAAAATGACAGGGTAGGTAGCTGGTGATATGTGGAGTAAAAAATACTAATGAACAGGATGGGGGGGGGGGGGGGGGGATGGGCGCAAATCACACCTTAAAATATAAAAGTGCAAACAAATTTTTACAT
>JAQGAO010004309.1:0-15377 GCA_034697705.1 Ommatoiulus sabulosus
GGTAGCCTCCGACCATGGTCGGATTAACCGGAGTGACGGACTAGCCGAGGGCGGACTAGAGGGGTTCTACTGTATATCCTTATGGAAAATTGCCTTGTTTTTCATAAAACTTTCTTACTTAAAAATAAAATAAGCAATATAACCCTTTAGTAATGAATATGTTAAAAGAGTCAAGGTACATCCGCAATCGGACTAATTCCGAATCTGATGTATGTTTTTTTAATGCAGGCGACTTTCGAAAATGTCAAGCAGCGTGTTGAAAATGTTGTTCGAAACAAAGTTGAGGAAATCCCTGCTAAGAAAGGTAATGTTTTAGATAACATATTGTCATATATCTGAGCAAATTTGGTCCTACGGTACAATCTTAGTTGTGTATTTGCGTTAAGTACCAATTCTTACCACGATTATCCGATGCCCAATTATGAAACATTGGAGCTCCATTCGTGAGTTTTCAAAATAGCTAAACACGATTCCGGGAATTCAATGTATGTTTATGATGCGAGTTTCAGTGCAAAGAACCAAGAATTTATCACTTCAATTTCGGCTGGAAGTTGGGCTAAATTCGGAGTAATAAATACTCGGTAGTTCCATGAAATCTCGCATCGAGCTAACTGTTGAGAGACTTGGAGATGTATTTCCACTACGTGAATTTTGTTTATTTGCCAAAAAAGATTGGGCTGACTATTAGACACTTCCTTACGAGGAGTGTTCATTAAGTTTCAGAGACCATTTTTTTAAAAAAAAGAAAGGCTTTATGGATTTTATTGAAATTTGGTAGAGAAAATTATTTCATCTTTTAGAGTTATACAGGACATTGCTGGTTTAATGGTAAATTCTGTTAATTGGCCCCTTAGGAGACACTGTTGTTGAAGCGGCTATCCGAACCGTACGCTTCGACAGCGCTCGAATTGTGCAACGAAGAAATTGACATCTTAAATGCCGGCTTAGCATTTACGATCAGCGCGTGAACATTTTTATCGGGACATTCAAGCGCTCGCGTTAAGGATAACCGGGTCTTCGAGCGATGCTTCGGTCGGCATTTCTCGAGTCTTCTTCTCAACATCGGATTGACGGATTTGCCTAGCGCCGCTACCAGAAATAAAGAAAGTCTGCAAGTCGAGCGGACATTTTATTTACAAAAGTGTTCAACTCGTAATACGTTTACAAATTTTAACGCGGTATAAAAATATTCTATGTTATCGTGTACTCCGTCCGAACGGTGTTGTTAGTGTTATTTATTAAACAAAAAAATCATGATCGAAATGTCATCCATACTTCTTACGTTGAGCTCCGTTAACATCCTTCGGTAAGCCGCTTTCATAACATACCATACTTGGTTTTATCTTTCTTGTTTTTATTGCTGGATCTCTGCTGCTGCTTCGACCGCATCGTCCTTCTCGTGGCTGGACCACACTGATCCGAGGAGAACGGTTTCAGAGGAACCATCTCGCCGTCGGTCATCCCCACTCTTCTTCCTGCTTGGTCGTTGCTGTTGGAGACATACTTGTCGATGATATCGCAGTGAATGACGTCCGTGTTGCAGGACGAGAGAGTCATCTGATCTCGGTCATCTACTAATAATTTAATTTTTTTTTATATTAGACTGTCCAAAACCTTGTTTTCTTTGACACTCGCACCGTATCTTCAGGCGCGCTTGCTCGTATCCGGCTCTTTCCTACCAGCAAATATAAAGGAGACCGCTTACTCGTGGTCCATGGCAAATTTCAGGAGATGTGCTGAGGTTGATATGAGCAAGAGCATCTGAAGATGCTTCAGTGGTAGCAAATGAAAACCAAGGACTCAATGCCTTTCTCCTTACCGAATGTGGACACCATCGTTCGGTGAGTTTCACCTGACATCGAAGTCATGAAAGAACGACGGAATGTTGACACCCGTTTTCGTGCCGGTCCTAAGAAAAAGAAAGATATACTTTTTTTCTCTCCGTATTTTTGCTGCAAATGGCCTGGAGAATTGTGGCGGGGAAGTCTTTTGGGGGAAAGAGTAACACGTGACATACCTACCTAGAAACGGCGCCGTTGACAAAGTGTACAAGATAGGATTAATGGCAGCGTTCAGCGGCAGGATGAAGACCGCTATCCAAGCAAATACCTGCATTTTACAAAATCAGCGTTATTTTAATTTTGAACCGGGACAAATGATAACCTGAAGCGGTATGACAAAGGGCTGCCAGATTTGCTACTGGTTGGTTTTCAGAACTTATTAAGGGAACGTTAGACATTATCCAAACACCCTGATTGGATGTTGAATTGAACTTACAAAATTATAGCCATAACCTGTTGGGGTTCGTACCTGTGCAGGGATGTCTATCCCCGAGATGGAGGCCACTCCCAGCCCGATGATGGGCATCCAGCAACAGAAGTCGGTGAAGACGATGAGGGTCATGCGCTTGGCCATGGTGGTGTCCCTCTTCATCTCCGGTGACCGGACGGCGCGATGCGTCTTGCGGGCCACCGAGTACATCCACACGTAGGACAAGGCGATGACCGAGAAGGACACGAAGTTGAGGGCCAGGAAGACGAAGACCGAGTATTCCCAGCCGTTGTGCTTCTCGTTGGTGATGTGCAGCGCTAGGCAGACGCCGGAGCGGCCGTAGAAGTTGCGGAAGTAGTCGATGTTGCAGAGCGGAAGGCCGGCCAGCAGACAGACCACCGCCCAGATGGACGCCATCACTACCCGCGTCTGCTTCATCTTAAGGCGCTTCATGCGGAACGGGAAGATGATGCTTACGAAACGATCCAGAGTGATCACTGAAAGCGAATTGGGCGGGCGGTTATCTTATTAAGCCAACGACAACCCCATTTCGGGTGGACATCTTGAGTTATATCAAATCGAACGACATTGACATTGTCGCTGTCATCGTACCTGTGAGGGTGAAGACAGACAGTTCGCTGGAGAAGGTTGAGACAAAGCCGACGAAATGACAGAGGGCGCTCTGACGCCACTGCGAGTCGTAGTTGAAGTAGACGCCTCTGTAGTTGGCGTCCATGGCAGCGATGACAAGCAGATAGGCGCCCATCAACATGTCGCCAAAGGCCAGGTTGGTGATGAGGAACGAATGGACCTGAAATGATCAAATGGAAATGGTGGGTCAGTTGATGACTGCTCGAACGCGACCGGAGGAGGGCTGCATGGATATTGCTCATTGGCCGATGACTGCTCGGGCACATGCATCAGAAGTGTTGGGAGGAAGGGTTTGGCAGTGCTCATCGGTTGATGACTGCTGGAACTCATGCATCAGAAGGGTGGGCTGTAAAATCTCATCATTCAATGACTGTTTGGACACATGCGTCGGGAGGAAGTGCTGGACAATGCTCATTGATCGGTGACCGCTTTGACACATGCATTGGGAGGAAGGGCTGGACAAGCTCATTGGTCGGTGAAAGCTTTGATACATGCATCGGAAGGAAGGGCTGGAAAATGCTTATTGGTCAGTGACCGCTCGAAGACATGCATCAGAAATATTGGGCCAGTGACCTCTAGAATATTATCTAGACAATGCTCATCAGTCAATGGGCGTTGGGTGGAATGATTGGACAAGCTTATCAGTCGATGTCCGTTCAGTCTCATGCATCGGAAGAAAATATTGGTAGCAGGGGCTGGACAATGGTCATCAATCGATGACCACTCAGACATACTGTATGCATGGGAAGAAGTGGTTTTGTTAGGAAGGGATGGACAATGTCTGACCCTGTTGTTGGTTCTGTAAACCATTCTCCATACAATGACCATGGTGTTGCCCACGAAGGCCACGATGCCCAGCGCCCAGATGCACACGCGAAGGACGATGTTGGACATGAGGTCCTTGCAGGACGAAAATTCGTCCGGTTTAGGGGTACAACTGGACACGTGAGGAGCAAGGCAGCAGAAACGAAACTCGTCTGTTCGGCTGGTCAAAAAAAAAAGAAATAGAAGGAATTTATAGAAGGCGTCCTGGTGACCAATTCTGAATTTAAGGTTTGTCTGAAGATGTTATCGGGCATAAATTTAAATATTTTGAGAAAAGTGATCACAATTGGACAAATAATACCATATTTTATTTCGATTAATATTACCATATTTTAAGAATTCAAGAAATATTTATGAAATTGACCAAAAATGAAAATTATTTTTGATGCAAATTCGCTTTTTGCGATGAGGAACTTGTCCGAAAACTACTTAAGTAGGTTCGAGGCTTACTTACATGTTTTGCAGCGAGGCGAATCCGTGAAACACGTTTATTCCGATAGTTTGGATGGAATTGTGCGAAATATCTCTGAAAAATAGACGTTTTGTTGAAGTAATTTAATGTACTGATTCTGTAGTGATATCATTAGAAAATCCAATTAAAGTTTGTCATTGAGCACACTCATTAAATTGAATCATTAAAACTCAAGAAGAAAATCTAAGCATTTAGGCTTCTGTGCGTTTTGGAAACAGCTGAATTTAATTCAACGACTCAGTTAATTAACGTGTAATTAGCTAATTGTAACGTTTAATTAGTGATGCTCTTTAATCTTTAATTGTGTACGATGCGATAATTTATCTTTTCTCGTCCATCTTTAAAATCGTGGATTCTCAAAAATCGATTTACCGGAAACGAAAATGTATTCGGAATAACAACTATTTTTCGATATACAATGTACGTTTTTTTTAAGTGTAAGAAATGTTGCCATTTTTCGAGAAAAAATCACTATTTTTGAGATAAAATACCAATTGTTTTTTCAAAGAAATTTTACTTTTTTCGAGAATTAATCACTATTTTTCGATAAACCATTTAAGAAATATTACTATTTTTCGAGAAAAAATCCCTATTTTTGAGATAAAACACCAATTGGTTTTTTTAAAGAAATATCACTTTTTTCGAGAATTAATCACTAATTTTCGATAAACCATTTAAGAAATATCAAAATTTTTTGAGTAACAATCCATATTTTGAGATAAAACATCAATTTTTTTTTTAAAAAAAGGAATATCACTTTTTAGAGAAACATATTTTTCAATCCATATTTTTAACGAAATAGCACCATTTTTTGGGAATCAACCACTTTTTTCCGAAATCGTGTTTATTTTTCGAAAAACTATAACTGTTTTTAAACATTTTCTTAGAATTAATTCCTGTTTTCTAAAAACATCACTGTATTTGGAGAAAACAATCCCTAATTTTACGAAATACCACTATTGTTCGAGAAACATTCCCAATTTTTGGACAAAATAATCATTATTTTTCTAGAAACAATCCCAATTTTTGAACAAAATTATTATTATTTTTCGAGAAACAATCCCAATTTATGGACAAAATAATCATTATTTTTCGAGAAACAATCCCAATTTTTGAACAAAATAATCATTATTTTTCGAGAAACAATCCCTATTTATGAACATAATCATTGTTTTTCGAGAAACAATCCCAATTTTTGGACAAAATCATTATGTTTAGAGAAACATTCCCAAATTTTTGAACAAAATAATCATTGTTTTTCGAGAAACAATCCCAATTTTTGGACAAAATATTCATTATTTTTCTAAAAATCATAACTATTTTTGAGATACTATAGTATATTTTCAAGTAATAATCATTATTTTTCGAGGAAAAATCCCTATTTTTGGACAAAATAATCAGTATTTTTCGTGAAATCATAACTATTTTTGAGTTCGTATATTTTCGATAAATAATCAATATTTTTAATGAAATATTACTTATTTTATTTTAGAAATGGTTACTTACAAGGCTCTCAAATCCTTCATTCCGTTGAAAACTCCATCGGCCAGAAACACGATTTTATTGAAAGACAAATTTCTAAAAAAAAATTGATGAAACGTTAATCGTAATAAATAATAATTAAATTTGGACAAAAATATGTGGACTTACAATTTGCGCAAATGCCTGAGACCGACGAACGCATTTTGATGAATTTTATCGATTCGTTGGCGATGAAGATCGCTTTTCAAATAAAAAAAAAAATGAGTGCGAAACAATTAAAGCCATTAATTCCTCTAATTGAGATTATAATTAAATTAATGAAAATAATTGAAAAATGAAGCTGCGTTAATTTTGAATGACTCACAGCGTTTGAAGGCTCGATAAACCGTAAAAGGCGAAGGCTTCTAACTCTCTAATTGAATTTTTCTGTAAATTCCTGAAATGAAATGTATTAATTTATTACTATATAGAAATTATAG
Source organism: Ommatoiulus sabulosus (assembly GCA_034697705.1). Taxonomy (NCBI): domain Eukaryota; kingdom Metazoa; phylum Arthropoda; class Diplopoda; order Julida; family Julidae; genus Ommatoiulus; species Ommatoiulus sabulosus. Next base: position 6,181 of record JAQGAO010004309.1, read on the forward strand.
TACATCATTCCCTCACTGAAGTGAGTTGTTAGCTGTTTCGTGCGTAGAATTATTTATTTATTAATGAAAATAATCGATACGATGACCGTTACTGTGACCAAAACGATGTATACAATTTTATTTATTAAAAAATGGAAGTTTTTCGAGAGATAATAAAATTATCAGCATTTTTTTCGAGAGATAATAAAATTATCAGCATTTTTTCGAGAGATAATAATTACGAAATAAATAAATAGGAAATTTATGTTATCGTGAAAAAGTATATTGTATATGTATATTCTATTGGAAATGTAAGAATGTTTTATATTGAATAATAAAACGAAAATATATTTTTGTCAAAATATATTGTATTGAAAGCAAATAAAATACTAAACAAAAATATTTCTTCTTGATATAAACGAAAATGTGTGAAAAAGTTTCATTTTATTTCTGAAAAATTGTACCGTTTATAACTCAGATTTTGGATAAAATTGTGGAAAAGTTTCATTTTTTTCTGAAAAATTGTATCGTTTATAATTCAAATTTTGGATAAATGTGTGGAAAAGTTTCATTTTTTTCTGAAAAATTGTAAAGTTTATAATTCAAATTTTGGATAAATTTGTGGACAAGTTTAATTTTTTTCTGAAAAATTGTATTATTTATAATTGAAATTTTGGATAAATTTGTGAAAAAGTTTCATTTTTTTCTGAAAAAATGTATCGTATGTAATTTAAATTTTGGATAGATTTGTGGAAAAGTTTCATTTTTTTCTGAAAAATTGTATCGTTTATAATTCAAATTGTGGATAGATTTGTGAAAAAGTTTCATTTTTTTCTGAAAAATTGTATCGTTTATAATGCAAATTCTTGCAAAAAATTGTCATTTATTAATTGTTAGAAATCGTAATAACTTTTGAGAAAAGTAATTGGTTCATTCAGAAAAAAAAATTGATTACATTTTGAGAAAAAAAAAATGTAAATCATTGAAAAATATTACGAAAAAACGAGTGTTTTTCACTTACAAAGTAGCTAAAACTCCCAATCCTAGAAAAGTCTCGTTATGAATTACGGTCAAACGATTGTTGTTCAAAAGTCTGCGAATCAAGCCGAAAAATCAATAAAATTTATACATTTATTAAAATGTTATTCGACTTCAATCAAAAATATGTGAAATTTTAAAGTTTAACTTACAATATCTTCAGACGATGCAGGTACTGAAACGTTAATGGTTGTATCGAAATCAACGAATTGTTGCTCAAATCTCTGATTTAAAAAAACGAAAGAAAATGGAATTACTTTCAATCACAGTTCACTAAGTGCGTGCTAATGTAAGTGTGAGTACAAAAAACTTACAGGAAACTTAGGTGTCTTGAATCTCGAAAGATGTGCTGGTGAAGAGCGTCGTCGAGAAAATTTCCGGTTAAAATGCTTTTAAAAAACGAAAGCAAACTTAGTTTTAAAATGTAACTGATGCTTGGAAAAACATCCCAACTAAAAGGTTTCTTAACCAGGCATTAACGGGCCATTAAAATTTCAGTAAAAAGCCCCGACAGACGATACGTTTTACAATTATTTCATAAGATGGCTACAGAGTAAACAATTCAGGGTTCCCCCAGATCTGTAAAACCTGGAAAAGTCAGGGAACTTGAAAATGACCGGGAAAAGTCAGGGAAGAATGGTTTATTTTGAAAAAGTCAGGGAAATTCAACGCAGTCATGGCGATCCAAAATTGATACTTCTTCGAGGTTAGCTCAGGGCCCATTTTCCGAGTGCAAATTTGCAAAAAATTTCCACATTTTCGGAGTATAGATGTTCAAAATTTTCCACGTTTTCCATGTAGAAATTTACACAATTTTCCACGTTTTGTGAGTATTAATTTGCAAAATGTTCCACGTTTTCCGTTTACAAATTTTCAAAAATCTCTAGGTTTTCCGAGTACAAATTTTGCACATTTTCCGAGCACGAATTTTTAAAATTTTCCGAATACAAAATTTTCCCATTTTAAAAAGTTTTCACGCCATTTTTCTTTTAAATTTTTAAAAAAATGCTATGTTAATTTTCAAAATGGTCTTTAGTAAATTTAAAAATATTTTCAGTGTCAATTTTGGAAAATGTCAATTTTCCACGTTATCATTGGTCCGGGAAATTTTTTTAAAACCTGGAAAAGTCAGGGAAGTTGAAAATGAAATTTCTGGGGGAACCCAGCAATTTTTTTAATGGAGAAAACTAAAAAGGTCTTAACTTACACTTTTGAAATTTCCTTTTCTATGTTGGTTGGGATATTGAACAAACCGGAATTGGTGCAATTGATGGTGATGTCCCGACATTCGCAAACGGCTTCATCGGAGCATTTAAATGCTAAAAGAAAACGAAATGGTCAGTCGTAAACAGTCCAAAAACCTCCTAGTAAAAAAGGAAATTTTATTTGACTCTGACTCACCGCATCCTTCTTCGTCAGTTCCGGTTCCGGGACAGTCGATTTTTCCGTCGCAAACTAACGATCCGTTGATGCAATGACCATTGCGACATTTGAACTGGGTCTCGGGACACGTCTGATCCTCTGAAATTATAAAAAGTGTGGTTGGAACGTCGGAATTTGGGCGAAAAACAGTGGGAATTCGATCGAAAATCTTCGAAGTTTTCTCAACATCATTCGATATTTGGTCACAAACCCAAACCTGAACGAAATTTGGCCAAAATCCATCGAACTTTTGTCAAAACCCATCGAAATTTAAGCGAAATTTGGTCAAAACTCATCGAAATTTTAACCAAATTTAGTAAAACCCTATCGAAATTTAAGCGAAATTTGGTCGAAACCCATTGACATTTAAGTGAACTTTGGTCGAAACCGATTACAATTTAAGCGAAATCTTGTCAAAACCAATCAGACGTTAAGTGAAATTTGGTCAAAACCTAGAACTGTAAGCGAAATCTTGTCAAAACCGATCAAAAGCTTGTCAAACGTCATCGAAATTTGGCCAAAGCCTATCAAAATTCGGTAACAGCTCATCCAAATTAAGTCAAAACCTCATCAAAATTGAGTTAAAACTCCATCAAAGAAGTGGAATCCCATGAAAATTGAGTCAAAAATCTTATTAAATTGAGTCAAAACGCCTTCATAATCCGTCGTAATTTGGTCAAAAATCTATCGAATTTCGTCAAAACCTACAGAAGTTCGGTAACAGCCCATGCAAATTGAGTTAAAATCCCACCAAAATTCAGTCAAAATCCTATCAAATTGAGTCAGAATCCGTCGAAATTTGGTCCAAAGACCCATCGAATTTCGTTAAAACCTACGTAAAATTTGGTCGAAATCCATCGAAATTTGCCTAAAACTCATGAAACCCATTAAAGTTATTCAAAATATGACGTACTGCAATCCTTGAGATGTGATTTGTCAGCGCACCCCAGTCGAAGGTTGTTCCTATCGTTGTAGCAATAGACGTCCCGAGGAACACACTGACCACTCTCGCACTGGAATTGGTCAGAGGGACAAGGGTCATCCGGAATGGCTAAGAAAGAAAAAACAAACGTGCGAACGATGACGTCACGTCGGTCACTGTTCAATCCTATACAACGAGAATGACGTAACTTACGACATCCAGTTTCGTCCGATTTGTCCGGACAGTCCACGTGATAGTCGCACCGATGTTCATTGGGTACGCACTGACCGGTACCGCACGTAAAATAACCCTCGGCGCATGTATAAGCAGCTAAGGGCAAACAAATCGGGCAGTTTGTAGAAAGTGCTTTTTGTTATTTTTGGCACATTTCATCAAAGTTTTATATTAATAATGTTTTTAATTAAGTTAATAGCGACATTTATTTTTATAAATGAAGCTTTTTTTACGTATAGCTCCGGTGTTCTTATGGTTTGCCTACGTCCAGGGGCAGCGTGTGTATAAAAATAGTATGACTGCCCCTAAATGTAGGCAATCTTGCGTACACCGAAGTTATACGTTAAAACAAACCGTAAAGAATGGTTTGCCACCATTCAGGGGCAAATGTAATTTTTAAAAGAATTTGACTCGTTTTATGATGATTTAATTGAGCTTTATGAGTCGCCGTCAGATAATTGATTAATTTGATATAATGTGATTAGCGTAATCTAAAATTATTTTCAAAAAGCTTTTGTTTTAATGTATAGCTTATGTGTATGTCCTGATTGCCTCCACTCGGGGGCATAAAGCTTTCGTGTATATATGGGTTGCCTCCATTCAGGGACAGCCTGACTTAATAAAAATTGCTTTTTTTTAACAAAAAATTATAATATTTTTCGCGAAATAAGACAAACAAAAGCACCTTTAATCTGCAATTCAATACGACAACGTACTTTTTTCCATTTGTGTATTGTTTAAAATGGCGAATCTGGGTTAGCATCGCTTATCGAAGATTTAAGACCCACTTAACTAAACGCCACTTAAGTCATTCAGTTCCACTCACTTCGTGATGATTTAATCGATGATTCTCCGTGAGATCATTAGCATACGAGGTTAACAAAGTGCTGTCATTCTTCCCGATGAATGCCCGCCAATGATTGTCAATCTTCCACGCATTTATCTCTAGAGTGTCGATGCTAATTCCTGATTTGCATATCGGTTTTATGCTTTATCTTTTTAAGAGGGGGGCATGGTTTCCCCGGGGGGGAAATGGGACGCCATTTTGGGAAAAATTATAAAATTAAGCAGCTTAACTTACAGCAATTCATTTCATCGCTGCGATCGATGCAGTCGTGAAAGGTGTTGCATCGCAGCGTCCAATTGATGCATTCACCGTTGAGGCAGCGGAACTGAGTCGTTACATCGCAAGCCGGATAAGCTGAAAAAGCAACATTTACTTATATAATGGCACATTTGGATCAATTTTTTAATGGGTGAATTAAGCTTCATAGTCCGTTCAAAAATTGATTCATATTCCAAAAAAAGGAGCGGTGAATGAGAAGACTTACCGCAGTCAATTTCGTCGTAAGCATTGAGACAGTCATTGTGATGGTCGCACTTTAGGTCCTTAGAGATGTAACGTCCGTCCATCTTGTCCGGACATTGCATCAGCTCGGTGTTCGGGGAACTCACGTTGGTTGTACCTGTAGTGAAATCGTAAACATCGGTCGCTTACGAAGAGTCTACCAGTGATCTCAACTTCTTTATTGTTAAGACTAATCTCGAGGAACGTCAACATTTGTTCGTTGAAACAGTAGTTCGTAATATCAGATGTCGGACAAAGTGAGAATTCAATATTACGAATGGGAAGGTGCCGCAACCTTTATCGGGGAAACGTAGCAAATGTGCGTTTGCTCGAGAACTCGGAATTTCATTCGTATAAAACTAAATTCGTAATATCCGAAATTGGAATTCGTCTTAAGCGAGGAAATTAACGTTACATTTCCTTCCCATTCTTATCGTCGAAGTCACGTTTTTTCCAGATTCTGCTAATACGAACTTCGTACCCTAGGACGGGTATTGGAAATGAGTTCGTACTAGCGGAAATTCGTATATACCGAGTGCATCTTGAATGAGGTTCCGCTGTATTTTCAATAAATTTCGTGGAAAATTTGAATTTCACATTTGTAATTATCACACGCATTTATTTTAAATTTAAAGGAAAAAATCCTCTTAATTTAAAAAAGCGCCATCTAGGGATCGATACGCGCGACTTACAAAATTTAAAATCGTGGTTTAAGGTATATTTAAATGTAATATAAAATTCCCAAATCCTATTTATTTACCATATTTAACTGTAGAAAAAAATAGTTTAAAACAGTTTTAGACATAAAATGATTTTTTTTCAAAATTGTTGGTAGATCACGAAAATAAATAGTTAGGAATTTTGAATTTCAAATTTGGATCGTTGTTTAGCATCATCATCCTCTTTGTTTCGTATTAAATTAACTGATGGCTTTTGTATCCAAAAACGGCCTCGTCATGAACACGAAACTAATTAAGAAACTTGAAATGAATGCGCGTTTTTCGCATTCGGGGATTTCGGATGCTGATGAGAATTTCCCAACTGAAAATCCATAAAATTAGATTACAATTTAGGCTAATTAAGGAAGGGCGTGTTTAAGCTTACGCATGATGTTTGGCTTCGGGAATTTGAAGCAACTGTTGAAAACTATGAAAGTCAAACTTATTCGATAAGGATGGAGTAAATAGTTTTATATGTATAAAAGTAAACAAAAACAAAATAATAAATTGTGCCAAGATGGGTAATATTCGAGGGGTGTTCATTAAGTTCCCCAATCATTTTTTTAAAAAAAAAATGGCTGCATGAATTTTAACGAAATATATGCTGGAAAAATTCTTCCATCATACCTGAAACAAATTTCAGCATTCAAAGATATGTTTAAAAAATTGCAGGTACTTTAAATTTAAAAGCAAAGATGGAGTCCGAGGAGATAGTGGCTCAGCAGAGGTTTTTTTTAAAACTTTTGAAGGCATTTGAGGAGCGGAAATACGTGACACGTTTGAGGTCCGAGTAATGTCCGAACGTTTGGTCTACGAGTGGATTGGTCCCAAAAATGCACGAAACAAAATGAAGATTTTTTTGAATAATAGATGATGTTTACGTGCATTTAATCTCGTGGACTCGCTTCGAAAAATGGACCAAATGCATGAATGGATTGGTTCCCATAAGTACACCAAACAAAATGGACATTTTTTGAATAATAGATGACGTTTACGTGCATTAATTTCTCTACCAAATTTTATTAAAATCCATAGAGCTGTATTCCCAATACTGATTAATTATAGCTACATGTACAGTATGTCTGGACATTCTTTGCTTATCCTGGCTTATCCTCGAAAACCATGCTTAAGCCTAGCTAATCTTGGGTATTTTCCTGATTAATTTTGGATAATCCTGGTTATTTCCGGTTAATTTTGGAAAATTTTTGCTAATCCTTAAAATCCTTGGTTATCCCTAGCTAATCTTCGCTTATTTTGATTATTACTGATTAATATTGAAAAACCTTGGTTAATCCTCGATAATCTTGGCTATTCTCCTTACTAATTTAGAGTAATCCTGATTATTTCCGGTTAATTTTGGGTAATCCTGGATATTTTCCGGTTAATTTAGGATAATCCTGGCTTATTCTCGTAATTTCTGTTTAATCCTAATTGATTTTGGGTAATTGATTTCTCACCATCTGTACATCCGGTTTCGTCAGCGCTGAAAAACCCCTGGCGACAATCTGGGTAACCATCGCAGATGAATTTTGCGGAAATGCAGCGATTGGTTCCTTTGCAGGTAATCGTATTTGCTGGTTCGCAAATGGGAATTTCTGTAAGAATAAAATTATTATTTAGATAATTTGCCGCAGAAATTCCTTTTTAGGTTAATGACAATTTGTGCGATATAAGAAAAATAAAGGCCATATAAAAAGGCGAAAATTGCTTTAGAATCCTGAAGGGAATTCACCAAATCTTATTAAATACGTTACGTGAAAGGCATTTCGCCAAATTACATTTTCAGAATTAAAGAGGACCGGTGTGTTCTTGGTCCGGTTTTTACGCAACATTATTCGAAGAACATTTTTGGTTTTTATAGAATATATTTTTTTTATTATTTTATGAGATAAATTTAGGGAAAATTTTAAATTAATGTGCAAAATGTTCAAACATTTCCACATTTTTCGAGTATAGTTTTGTAAAATTTTTAACAGTATCCAAGGAGAAATTTGCATTATTTTCAACAGATTCTGAGGACAAATTTGCATAATTCTCAACCTTTCCATAGTAAACATTTGCATTTTGGAGTGCAAATTTGCAGAACTTTCATCATTTTCCGAATACAAATTTGGGAAATTTATAAAACTTTTAACGCTGATTTTTGAAATTTTCAAAATTTATTTTTACAATATTGAAAGCTGTCCCATGGGTACCCTAGACCTGGTAAACCTGGAAAAGTAAGGGAACTTGAAAATGTCTGGAGAAGTCAGGAATAAGTGACTTATTTTGAAAAAGTCAGGGAAATTCAACGTTGTCATGTTGTTGCATTCCACAATTAATGCTTTTTACATGGTTAGCTCGAGGCCCATTTTCTGAGTAAAAAGTGGCCAAATTTCCCACTTTTTCCGCGTACAAAATTCCCACGTTTTCCGAATTGAAATTTCCAAAATTCTCCACGATTTCCGAGTGCGGATTTTTGACATTTTCAGCATTTTCTGAATACAAAATTGTTACATTTTCAAAAAAAAATGTCAAGCGCATTTTTTTAACATTTTTTTAAAAAAAATTTTAAGTTAATTTTCAAAATTGTCATTAGGTCATTGGTCAGGGAAATTTTTTTAAAACCTGGAAAAGTCAGGGATGTTGAATATGAAATTTGTGGGGAAACCCTTTAATAATTAGCGTTGCTCATGCAGGCTGATTATTATAATTTTGAGTTTGAATATATTTTCTCCATCGTCGGATGTAATTATGAAAGATAAGAAACAGATGACGGAAAATTACTCCAATTTTTTTGCAAAAACAAGCGGCAATTTTTCGAAACAAAATGTTTCTTTATTCGGTTAGTTTTCGACAAGTTTGCCTTAATTTCATCTTTGCGCATTACAATGTATGCGAGCTTATGATTTAATTACCCTAAGTATTTTTACCCGACTATTAGCACTTTAGGGAATTGACAAATCCCGACGAGTTTTAACACCCACGTGACATTCGAGTAAACATTCGGAGAAAATTTAAAACTCGATCGGATTATTTGCAGGGTACCTCCATACCTGGAATCCCTGGAAAAGTCAGGGAACTTGAAAATGTCAAGTTTCCAACTTGTATACAATTTTACTCGTAAAAACAGTCCGTTTTAAAGGCAAATTAAAGTTCCAATGTATATAATTTGCAGAATACTTCAAATATTTATAATTTATTTAACACTGTGGTTTAAAATTTAAAATTTTACTCTTAAAAACTACCCTTTTTAATATATAAAAGAAGGCATGAGGTACATGTATATAATTTATTCAGACTTCAGTGTACTGTGGTTGTATGCATTTTTACATGTATATAATTTTTAACGAGGTTAATACACTATTATACACTCGTATACATGTTTTCGACTTGTATACGATTTTGTTCGTAAAAACTACCCTTTTTTAAGGTAAAGATCGTTATAGTTGTATACATTTACAATGTATATAATTACATGGTTTAAAATTTAAAATTTTACTCTTAAAAACTACCCTTTTTAATATATAAAAGAAGGCATGAGGTACATGTATAT
>JAQGAO010004310.1:0-15375 GCA_034697705.1 Ommatoiulus sabulosus
AGGATTCGAGCATTAAAAGTCTACAGGCTATTAATTAATTTTATAAATTTGATATTAAAGGCATACTGATATCAGTACAATTTATACTAATATCAGTGTGTTTCTGAGATCAGTATGTTACTGATGTCAGTATGTCCCAATTATCAGTATAAAAGAATTATACTGATCCTTCAACCAGGGATGTTATTCAGATCGAAAAAATTAATGACAACATGACCATTAAAAGCAAAAAGCATTTAAAACAAGGAAAACTTGGTAATTTTTTCTTAAAAAAACAAATGTGTAATAAGGTAATAAATATACTGTATGTAGTGCACAAGGCCATGACGATTCTATACTTTTTTGGTTTTGTGGTTTTTTACTACATGTACATGTATTACAGTCTACATGTAGGCCTACAGGTTCCATGTCATTAACGGGACAACAGATGCCTCGAATACCTCACCCTTGACACCTGAGCCTCGAACCGCGACCCACAAAATTCATTACCAGGACAATGTAAGCCCCGAATGTCTGACCCTCGACACCCGAGCCTCTACTGACATGAACTTAGACAATCCTGACCTTCGACACCCCTGATCCTCGACACATGATCATCATCTCCAGAAAATACACTAATGTGTTTAAATATGTTAATTCCATATTTTTGTTACCTTAATCCCCACAATGGAGGCTCCGCCCCCAAACCCATGCCAAGGGGCGCTCACGCCCCCCTCGGACCCCACCTAACCTAACCCCCCTAATCTCATAACCCCCTAACCTAACATTGTAACGATATATGTGTGGCGTTCTCATCGCTGCGCCCCTTGCGTGTGCGCTGCCCGACTGTGGGCTGACGGCTGACGGCTGACGACCTACACATGCCCCGATCGTCTCGTTCCTCACCGGCTGGATTTCACGTTTCGGCGTTCCTGCTCTCATCTCCTCGGACCAAGGCAGACAGTTTGAGTCCAGCTTATTCGCTAGCCTTAGCTCAACTCTAGGTTTCCATCGGATCCGGACAACTCCATACCACCCGGCTGCCAACGGCATGGTCAAGCGTTTTCACCGACAGCTGAAAGCGGTAATTATGTGCTACGAGGGTACCTTATGGTCAGCGGCTCTTCCCACGGTTATGCTCGGCATACGAGCGGCCGCTCGAGAGGATTCCAGCACGTCGCCTGCCGACCTCACATACGGGAGCCTGTTACACCTCCCCGGCCAGTTCTTCACGCCTTCCCCGCGCCCGTCTTCGCCCCACAATTTGGTGCTGGACCTGCAGCGGGTTATGGCAGCAAAGCGCCCCCCACCGGCCAATCATCATGGCCGTCATCCCGTCTTCGTCGCTCGTGGACTGTCCGTGTGCACTCACGTCTTCTTGCTTGTCGATCGTGTGCGCCGGGCTATGGAACAACCTTATGAGAGCCCGCTGGAGGTCGTCTCCCGGTCTGCCAAAAACTTTGTACTTCGGCGAGGCAACAAGGAAATCGTCGTGAGTATCGACCGCGTCGAGCCAGCTCACACCTGGCCTAGTAAGCTTACGCCCACACAGAAGACTTCGGCCTCCACTCCGCCTCCTCTGCCTATACAAGCGCTGGCCGTACTGCTCGGCCCACCGGCAGCAGCCGCCCCACCAGCGATGCCGCTGCTGGGGCTACGGATGGCTCCAGCGTGTCCAGTTAATCGTGAACCACTGCCACCGGCGCCATTACCGACAGTGGCGGCGCAACCCAGGCCGGACCTACAGTGTCCACCTCGGGGCATTCTACGCGTTTGTTTCCATCAGCCACTCATCAGTGGCCCGACATTCCCGACGCAACTGGACACCCGGCCTACAGCTGCTGCGCCTCCACTGGCATCTACGCTTCTCACCAAGCCTCCGGCGGCACGTCAGCTACTGCTCGCACCGCCACGAGCGGCCACGCTCTGCGGTCGGCGTATTCGCCTCCCCACTCGTTACCGTTAAGCACTGGGGGGAGTATTGTGGCGTTCTCTTAGTTGCGCCCCTTGCGCGTGCGCTGCACCACAATGCTCTGCTGCATCACCCTTTTGCCCGACTGTCAGCTGAAGGCTGATGGCTGACGGCTGACGACCTACACGTGCCCTGATCGACTCGTTCTTCTCGGCTTGGACTTTCCCTGTGCAGGACATGGTTGACCTCTCCACGTGTTTCCGCCTTGAGCCCTACTCATGGTGTTTCGGAAGTTTACTGTTTATTATTAATGCTGAGACTTTCAGTCTGTTTTTGTACAATCTATTTGGTGCATTATTAAAGTAAGTTTTAAACTACAGTGGATTCGACCTAATTGTCTAAAGGGTCAAACTATAAATACTACTACATTTCCCAGTTGTTGTTAACCTAAATTTATCCCTACTTCTGTAATTTATGCAAATAATGTAAGATGTTATGAAATATTTGCTAAGGTGAAGACATTGGTTTCAATATACTATTTTTAAGTTTACATGTAAATACCCAAATGCTTAATCTACCTGTGTAGCCTACATGAAGTGTTTTTTTATTTCGTGCACGTGTAATTGGCATAATGGCATGATATTATTGAATCAGATGGCTTTGGGCCAAATAAAATGGCAAGAAAGTCTTGAAAAATGGAATCATTATTTTATGTTAAAAAGTATAGTAACATATTATTCATGTGCTTGAGAACCACCACTTGCAGAACAAAGATTGCGTACCACAATAGACGTGGTACTGCATATATTTAGCGGTATCCTTAATTAAGCAATTTGTATAATAACTGGAAAAAAAACTAATTATATAAAATATTAATTAATGCAGTGTAACCACATTAAATATGATCAGTACAGATATAATAATTATAAATTATTTAATCATATGAAGTTATCCAATGCCCACATGAAAACAAAATCAGCATACTACCTATTCATGTATATCATGGATTTACTGAACATCAAAAACCATGGTTCCATGTATTTCGTTGATGCAAGGGAATTGTAGACCACTATGACACGATAGGGCATCCAAAGCACAGCAAATAGGATCACCACAAGAACAAGCATTTTCACAACCTGAAAAAGAAAAAAATCTATTCAAACTTGAAATTATACAGGCTTTTTTACATTTATAATAAAGTGATCATGTTTTAATTAGACAAAGTGAATGTTCATAAAAGTTAAGCATGCAGATATATTCATTCAGATAAATAATGACGTTAAGATGGGAAATCATCTCAACAAAATTGATTCATTATAATATCAGAAAAGGAAGAAATATATCATATTTCCAAAAAAACAATATGCGAGCGTACATGTTTAGAAACATATTTATGACTAAGTCAAAAAATTTTAAAACATCGCAGAAGTCAATCAGGCATACAAGCATACAAGCAAAAATGTAAGTCTTTTGTGGAAAAAAGAACAATTTTAATTATTAAATTTCCTCTATTTCAGATAGTAAGAATATTTCGCTGAAACATACCAAAAACCATATGAGAGATAAACACAGTGTGATGAGTATAATTTGTATTTTTGGAGCACAACCAAACATTAAATTTAATAGTCGTTGAAAGTTACGATGACACGTTTAATAAAAAGTACGACTTTTAAATTGTCTTTAAAAATTGCCATGAAATGTATCCGAGAATTTTTTTAGAAACTCGACACACAATTTGTTGTTGTAGATTTGGTGCCAGCACTACGCATTGATTCCAGCAATTTTGACCAAAATAAGCGGCTGACCAAAGTAGCCGTTAAATATCAAATAACACACTAAAAGTTGGGATAAACCAAGAAAGCTAGAGCCAGAAGCTCCAATCAAGCCCCCAATTTGCTTGTGATATGCGCCAGCCACCAAGTCGTCTTATTATTGTGAGAGTGCACATCAGGATAGCTGAAATCCATGTCTTGGTCAGACGGAAGATTGTTAAAAGGTCAAAAACTAAATACTGAAGGAGATTTAAAGAGCGAACTACTAGTCGCACTGATAACTGGAACCAAGATGAAGCCAACGTCATTTTTTGGTCAAGTTTCGCTGAAAAATGGACACTCAAAACACGGCAATAAATGACATCATGATTTTGGTCATTGTTTGCCCAAAAAATTACCATTATAAACACGCGTCCTAACGCATCTTTACAAGCAATTGCGCATGCGCATTAGTTTATAAGACCTTCAATTCCTCTTCTCTACCATCTAAGCAGTGCCGGATTTAGGCATAGTGAGGCCCTAAGCTGTGGCCATCTGAACAGGGCTCCCTATAGTTGGAGTTTGGGGTTCAAGCAATACATTTTATGATATTTGTCTTTTGGTTTCGTTACCATTTTGAACATTTTACTTTTAACCTAATTTCAAAGGTCCAATCACCCCTTGCCATTTCAAACATATTTTTGGAGCACGACCAAACATTAAATTTAATAGTCTTTGAAAGTTCCGATGAAGTTCCGATGAAGGAGTTCTTCGATCTTCGGTCAGGTGTTACGCGGGGCCATGAACTGGCTCTGCTCAAACCGAGAGCTCGCATCGATCTCAGGAAGTATTTCTTCAGCCATAATGTGATCGATGCCTGGAACCGCATACCTGGAAGTGTGCTTGCGAACTGTGATAGTGTCAATTTATTTAAGAATCGACTCGACAAAGTCATGTTCCCTGTGTAATTTTTCCTACGGCAACAAGCTAGTATAGCTATCGCTATAATTGTAGTAATAATAATAATAATAATAATAATAATAATAATAATAATATCCATCAGAACATTTTGGGACACACTATATTGTGCTTGTTGCAACATGGAGTCTTCTGGCTTACAGTAGCCTATTATTTAAAGATAGTTAGAAGAATGTGGGACTTTTAGTTCAAAAACGTTAAATAATCTATTGTTCATACACCACAATCTGTTTATTACTAAGCATAATAGGGCGCCAGGATTTATTTTAACACAAGGTGCAAAAAACACTACGGATACCATTGCCACAGGTTTGGGGGACAGGACCCCCGGCTCCCACACTGCTAATTTACTCACTCCTATGAAAATGCATGTTTTTGTTTCTGAGAGTTTATATCAATAAAACGTAAATTGCATTGAATCTGTACCTTGGATCTTTTCGATTCTAATTTCATAAGGTAAGCGACAGAATCCCGTTCTTTCTTGCTATAGAAGATCCGACAGTAAGCTTTTCTTCCATCCCTGCCCGCCCTTCCAGATTCTTGATAATATGCAGCCACTGATGGCGGGACTGTCCAATGAGCCACAAACCTGAAAACATAAGTGGTAAAAATGTAACAAAAATATCATTATAGTTATGTCAATTACGTTACTCAAGAAGACTTAAGTGATAAATTAAATCAGTAACAATCAATGTAACTTTAGTTTCATCATTATGTTCACATTTTAAATGAAATGTTCTTTTCTAAATATTTTAGGAAATTTAATACAGCAATGTGTGGGTGTAGAGGAATTTTAACACCATGTAGCATGGTGATAAAGAAATTCTATTGCCAGACTCACTGATCTCACCAATTATGCTCACTGATTTCATCATATACATGTACTGTACATGTACTATCCTGAAGAGTGTATCTATAAGAAAAACAATTATTCCAAATCATTTGAATTATTTAAAATTAAGTATTACCACTAGCAATATTTTATTCAGGGTTGGTCCAAACTGGGTGAAGTATAAACTCCATACTTCTGTGCATAACACCCGCAGCTAGTATGCAGAGAAACAAACTCGCTATCAAAATTGCTGAGACCTACAGAATAATATAATTTGAAAACGCAATTTGGGGCCTCTCCTGTTCTCATGTACAAATATATCAGAAGCACACAGTGGAATAGAGTAAACTGTACTTAAGTTTGCAGATGATATAAAAAATTATCGTGAAGTGCTGAACGATGCTGACAGTGTTGCATTGCAGATGGATATCAGCAATCTCAGTGCATGGAGTGCTCAGTGGCTTACAGGAACTAAATAGCTCAAAATGTTAAGTCATGCATCTAGGTAGAAACAACAAAATGCACAGCTATTTGTTGGATAATACCCTAATGGGAGCGAGACTTGGGTGTTCTATTGAGTTGCAATGTAGGTGACACTGCCCAGTGTAACACTGCTACTTCAACGAATAAGCACGGTGTGGCCTTCCTTGCAAGGAACCTTCCCAAACTTAATCCAACTAACTTTAAGAAACTATACTCTATGTTGGTTCATCCTGGTTTGGAGTTTTCTAGCTCCGCCTCGAACCCATGGTTACAGAGGGACAGACTACGACTGGAAAGTGTACAGCGATTGGCCACAAGGTGTTAACAAAACTGGGTCGGTTCTCTTATGAAGATAGAATGAAGTACTTGAAGCTGACAATCTTGCATGGCCGGAGAACCCGTAGAATAGTCATTAATGAATTCCAAAAATCTCAATAGCACCACCATGTTTACTCAAGCATAGCAAGCATTAAGTGTAAATTCGTAAAAATGTGTATGTACAGGCGCAACCCAACATTGTGTTTGAGCATCTCGAAATGGTTTAGAAATGATGAAAATTAAGTTGTGAGAATAAGCATACCTGAACTAGTTTGTTATTGCTGCTCAAAGTTTTGATTCCAAAGCCTTTTACCAGGAGCCAAATATTATAATTACAAATTAAAAAAATTAAAACAGGAAACTACAAACACAGACAATTCAAAATCACTGCAAATAATTTTAAAAAACTACAGTGAAAGTTAATTTAATTCGATAACGTTGACTGGAATAAGTGCCAAAATAGATGATGCACGTCAAAAACACGTTTAAGATTGACCATACCAAAATTATTTGTTCTGCATTTTGGGACAGACACTTTCTCTCACCCAATATGGGTACATCACTGTTGCAGCACCAAATGATGATTGGATGCTTCCACGGGGGAACGCATTATCACTCACGAAACCACGCCAGGTTCCTTCATGCTCAAAGACTCACGTATGTACTGCTTTTCATCCTTATAATAACCAACCTTTATTCAGGAAAAGACCTCACTTCCCTCCAACACTTCAATAGATCTTTGTTTCACCAACCATCACCCTATCATCCACAACCATACAACGCCCGCCCCTCAAATTCTAGTTTAACTCCCAATCACTACTCCAGATTACAAATCCTCAATATGTTACTTACCTCAGGCATAGAACCCAATCCAGGCCCAAAGTCTCGAACATTATCCTCAATGCACCTGAACTCTACCCCCTCTTGCACTCAAAAGCTATCAACCACCCCCTCCCAAAGAACCCCAGCACTAGCCCTGATATCCAACCCCTCCAAGAGGAAGGCTCCCTCAAGCCCTACCATGTAGAATGATGCAACAGTACAGCAGTTGGCAGAAATGATGAACTGCATGATGTCATCCCTTGAGACCATATCCGAAAAACAAATCAAACAAGACACATCGCTAAAAAACCTACCCAACACTATCATCCACTCACTAACATCCATCGAACCAAAATCCAAACACTACATGAATCGTTCACCCTCTTTCAACAACTACAGATATGCGCATAATTTCAATCATCCCAAACAACCTCACTACCAATGGATCAAAATTCTTAAAATACTTTCAATTCAATCACTAATAAACTAGAAGAAATAAAATTACCCGAGAAAAGAATCATGCATCATCTTTCGTCTTCCACCCCCACCCCCAGTCTAACCTGGGAATCTCAAGTAAGAGAACTATTTGGACAATTAACCATCCCCAACTACGAAAACATCAAACTCGAAGCAGTCACTCCTTGGGCCTTCCAACGATTCACCGCCCATCCCTGCCAACTATTATTAAATTCAATCATCGCCAAGATCATGACCTATTCTTCTCCAGCTTCATCAAGAACATCCAATGTCTGCATAATATCCCACATTATTCAAAAATAACACTAGAACACAGTTACAGAAAGACTATCTTGTCAAAATGCAAAATCATTCTCCCTCACCTGCTACATTTGAAAAGAACAGGTCAGAGAGCAAAGCTCGTCGACGGATATCTAATCCACAATGGCTCTCGCTACACGATAGATCCCTCTTCCAACTTAATTAGACCCCAACCAACGTAGTCTCTACTAGAACCTCCAACAATAACAAGCAACTCATCACAACTCAACTTTCCCAACAACATTCAAATACCCTCTGTATATCCTACTATTCAAACTTGTCCCCATCTTCCCACTATTAACCACCCTACATTTCCTCACCAAACTAAATCCATCCAATACACACAGCAAAAACAGCTCCACAGCCCCCCCAAAACACTCAATAGAAATAATATCATGGAACATCTCAGGAATTTATTTCTTCCTCCAGGACTCGACCACTACTAATCAGATCTGTTGCTTCGATATCATCTGCCTTCAGGAAACATGAGCAACTACTCCTTTCTCCCTCCCCTCCAACAAATTTGTCTACACTTTTGCTCCAGCAAAGATGAAAAACCATGGTCGTGCTTCGGGTGGAATTTTGGTGGCCATTGACTCTAGTAAATTTGTGATCAAAGACTTCTCTATAAACGACTACTGGATAACATTAAATTTAAAGTATTCACATTCTAACTTTAGCTTCACCCTCCTTGCAATCTACTTACCAAACAGCATGCAGGCAATTACTAAAATTATTTTAAACATTTAATAAGTACATTACTAAGCCAACCCTTATTAACTGACAATTTCTATGCACACACTGTATCTATGAACTCCCCAATTCCGACCATAATTACTAACCCACATGTAAATAATATCAGACTCTCTTCAGACCAAAAACTAAACCCTCAAGGTAAATGGTTGTTATCAATATTTAAAGAGGCCCAGCTATGCATACTTAATGGTAGATCTAGGGGAGATTACAGCGGTGCCCCAACATTTTTTAATCATTACCCCTACAGTGTAATAGACTACGCCATCATGAACATGACCATAATAACTTAATTATCAAATGGAAACCTGAACTAGCGTTACAATTTTCTAGGGAGTTGCTGACAAGAACTGGATCAAAAATTCCAGCTAATCTTCCTAAAAAACGAATCATACATGACAGCTTCTTTCTTCATTAACAATCCTAAACCTACATCACTAAAACAATTCAATGACAGTAATAAAATAGTTCAGTGAGGTTTGCAAATTTGTAAAATCCCAATATGTACAATCTTGGCATGAAAAAATACTTAAAGCAAGGAACTCCTCCGAATTCTGGTCATTGATTGGTAAATTCCACGACACATGCAATAACTCAAAACCTAAAATAACTAAACAAAAATGGGAATCCCACTTCACTGCAATATATAAACCGCATCCTAAATTACCTTTAAAAAAATACAAACATACATAACCAGAATGAAAGCTTAAAGTGCATCCCCTTCACTACCCAACAATACCTGGGAATCCCCAATAACACTTAGAACTTGAGATAGCACAGATAGGACTAAAACTAAACAAGGCTCCTGGCATAGATCTAATACTACCGGATATGATTCACAACACCCATCAACAGATAACCTCCCTTATACTCACACTGTTCAATGACATACTCACCCATCACAACTTCCCTACCTCCTGGAGGCGGATACTAATTCACCTTGTACATAAAAAGGCGATCCCAAGAACACTAACAAATACAGACCCATATCCCTAGTTTCATCAATGGCCAAACTCTATATGACTGTGATTGCTTCCAGAGTAAAAGATTGGGCCACACAAAATAATATAATCCCCCGTGAACAGACAGCATTCCAATCAGGCAAAGGTACCTATCATCACATCTTACTTCTAAATTTCATGATCAAGTCTAACAATGCCAACCCAGGTCTTTTCATATACTCCTTCTTTGCTGACCTATCGAAAGCCTTCGATTCTGTTAACCATTTCATCCTCTGGTCTAAGCTAAAAGCCCTTGATTTCCCACCTGTATTACTACACAATATATCCACATTTTACGCTCAACTCACAATCAAAACTCGAGCATTTGATGGCTGCACCCAACCGATCTGTTGAAGGTGCGCTATTCATCCCAGGTCATCCCAATCTTGTGGATCATTCATTTTGATACCCTGCTTCTTGGGGATCGAAAGAAGGGACTGGTTTACCTTCTGTATATCCTGTTTCGTGGGGATATAAAAGGGGGACTGCTATACATGTGGTCACTCTCGACCTCTACTGCTTGGACTGGAAGGACTTGTTAGGAAGCTTGCCCCCAACACGTGGAAAAGAAGTGTTAACTTTATGCCTTTGTGGCTTATGTTTTAAATGTATCTGTGATTAATCAGTTTGCTTTGTTAAACGGTAATTAAAGATTGTAACGAGTAATTCCACGCATCTACCTGAATTTTAACACGATTTGTTAGTCCTCTGCTCTGAAGTCCTGCAAGGAGACCCCCTTAGTCCCCATCTTTTCATAATCTTTCTAAGTGACCTCCTCTCCTTCCTGCCTAGATGCCTAGGTTGCAAAATCCAAAATTCCCTAGTATCTATCCTTTTTTATGCTGTCGACATCCTTCTTCTGGCCACTAATAGAAAAACCTACGAGCCTTACTAAAACATCTCCATAAATAAATATATATCTATTGTCAAGGTAGCCGAGGCGGGGCCGAGGGTCACGCCGCCTTCCAGGTTGGAATGCGTAGGTCCCTATTTAAGAACGTGCGACTGCCTTTGGCTCTCCTCGGGACCTAAACTGGTCCCTAGGTCCGGGTAAGACTTGTGTTGTAAAAGCATGTTTGGCCTGCGCGCGGTTGGCTTGGCCCTTTTGGAAACTCGCGAGTGAGTATTCGGACCTGCGTGTCCCTTTTGTTGTTGTCGGGAGTTTGCCCTGTTGGCAAACTTCCCGTTGTTAACTTTGATTAAACCCTCCTCTGTGTTGAGAGACATTAATAAACCTTTTTCGTAACTTTATGCTGGTGTAGTTTGATTGTTTTGGGGATTCTTCACGAGGTTGAGGGCTAGCTAGGGTAGGGGGCTTGGCCCCGACCTCACATGGTGGAGGAGCGCGTTTTCGGTCCGCCGTTAAATTCTTGGAATGCCAATTGAACCACGCGCGCAGGCGGGAGCGCCCCAAAGGGCGACCCAGGATGGGGATAAAACACAGGCGGGACCGTCGGCCGCGGGGAGTACGCAGCCGACGATTCCGTTTGCGGACGTTAAGAACGCTATGGAGGTTGTGGAATATTGGTTAGCCTCGGGGATGGGTTCAGAGAGGGATCAAAAGGAATGCCACGAAGCATTAGGTAAAATTTCCTGGGATCCGGGGATAGTGGCCCCCGATGTGAAGCCAGTGGTTGCGGGGGGGCTGGGGGCTGCGCCTTTCGCAATTACGCAATTTCGGCCGGAATCGCTGCCGGTTTTTGATTTGGACGCCTTCGAAGCAACTGCGCGGGCGGAACGTATTCTGGAGGTGGATTGGCCCCTGTTTTTTCGGACACACGTGAAGGGGTTGGCTGCGGATTGGTTGAAAATCCACAGCAAACAATTGGTTAACCTTACAGGGGAGGATTTTCGGGCGAGGGTGCATGAATATTTTTTCAATCCGACCTTCGAGATAGACCTAATTTCGCAGTTGTCTCGGAGAATGCAGGCGACAGATGAGTCGGTTAGGGCGTACGTTATGGCGGTGGAAACGTTGTTTCAAATTAGACCCGTCTATGTCGGAGGCAATGATTAGGAATCATATTGCCCCTCCTAAAGTTTCACCGTTGTTTGCTGGAATTGGAGCCAGGGGGCCATGCATAAATTATGTCACGCAAAATCGACCATTTTTGACCCCCCTCCCCCCTGTCACAAACTGTCACGTTTAAGCAAACCCCCCCATCATAATTATGTCACAATGTCCGCCACCCCCCCACTCCCATAATTTTTTTTAAAAATTGCTATCCAATTTGGCAAATTTGTATTTAGAAAACGGGGAAAATTTAGCATATTTTTACACGGAAATGGTGGAATATTTCGCAAATTAATGCTCAGGAAACGTGTAAAATTGTGTAAATTTGTACATGGAATATGTGGAAACTTATGCAAATTTGTAGTCGGGAAAACGTGGCAAGTTTGTCCTCCGAAATTGAAATTATTGCGAACATAATGTCCTTGATAAAACATGAAAATTTAGAAATGTGTACTTGGGAAAACGTGGGAAATTTTGACATGGGAAAATGTCTTCGGGAAAACGTGAAAAATGTTGAAAATTTGTGCTCGGAAAAATGTGGAAAATTTGTCCTGGGGAAAACGTTGAAAATGTTAAAATTTTGTTTTCGGAAAAACTTGATAATTTTGCAAATTTGTCCTCGGGAAAAAGTTGGGACAAATGCCTGGTATATCTGGATGATATTATCATCTTTGCGGGTTCTTTTAAGTGCTTCCTGGGGAATTTGGAAGAAGTGTTTCGGGTCTTGGAATCCCATAACCTGCGGCTGCGCCCCAGTTAGTGCTTTTTCGGGTTTCGGCAGGTTCGGTACCTCGGCCATATTGTTAGTAAAGAGGGGATCGCAATGGACCCTGATAAAATTGCTGCAGTAACCGCTTTTCCGGTTCCAGGGTTTCGCACGGCGGTACGGAGTTTTTTAGGGTTAACAGGCTACTACCACCGATTCATTGCGAAGTTTTCGAGGGTTGCGGCGCCGTTGATTGCGCTTACTAGTGAAAAATCCCCCTTCGCGTGGACTGAGGAGTGTCAAATGGCATTTGAGGGCGGAAACTCGTTACGCGGTCACAGAGTCGGAGGCACTTGGGTGGTTTGGGCGACCGACAAGTTTCGACACTATTTTTTTGGGAAGCAATTCACCGTGGTGACGGATCACCATGCGTTATGCTTTTTGCGTAACGTGAAGGATCCCTCTTCGCGGCTGGATCGCCTCGAGGAGTTTAATTACGTGGTGAGGTACAGGAAGGGGGGCCTGCACAAGAATGTGGATTGCTTGAGCAGGTTCCCCCTGCCGTTGGTGCCCCATGAGACAGAGGACAATGCGTTTTTGTTCGTCTTGTCCAGGGGGGTGGATGTGGCTGCGCAGCAGCAGAAAGATGTGGAATTGGCCGGGTTACGGCTTTGGTTGCCTACGGCGCAGGTGTCTCCTGGCGGCAATGTTAAACGTTCGGGGGTATTGTACTTTTTTGTGCCTGGGGATATTCCCCGATTGTTGCTGGTGGTGCCCTCACAGTTGCGGTTGGCCGTTCTCCGCCAATGCCACGACGACCCATTTGCGGGGCATTTTGGGGTTTCTAAAACCATTGCCGCCGTGTCGCAGGCTTATTATTAGCCGTCGTGGCGAAAGTCGGTGACCGATTATGTCCTCCCCTGTGACGTTTGTCAGAGGATTAAACAGGTGAAAGCTAAACCGATGGGGGAGCTCCATCCAATTGTAGCTCTGGGACTCGCGGAAATGTGGGGTTTCGATTTTGTGGGGCCCTTGACGAAAGCGGCGGGGGGGGGGGTATTCAGGTATCTTGGTGGCCGTCAATTACGCGACTCGATTTTGTGTGGCATGTCCCACTAGGATGGAGCCGGCGGCCACCTTGATAAAATTTTTTCGAAGGTTGTTTGCCCAGTTTGGGGTTCCCAAGGCTTTAGTATCAGATAGCTGTACCCCCAAAAGAGCCGCCTTTTCCAGTAGTTTGTCCAGCAATTTGCTGTTGGCCATCGGTGTTCAACTCCCTGCCACCAGCAGGCGGATGGTCTGGTGAAGAGAGTCGACCAGACGTTAATGACGGTGCTGCAGGCCCGAATTACACGGGTGGGGATGGATTGGGCCCCCTTTGTGGATGAGGCGGTGGATTGGGCCTCCTTTGTGGATGAGGTGGTGGCCGCTAATAATTTTGCCACGCAGGCTTCGTTGAAGGTCCCCCCTTTTACGCTTATGCATGGGTTTTCCCCGAGGGTGACGGTGGACAATTGGTTAGGGGGAGCCCCGGTGTTGCCCCAGCTTGAGTCTCTGGGCGAGCGGCGGGGGCGGGCCGCCGAAGGTTTAACGGCGGCCCAGGCTCAGCAAAAGGTCGCTTTTGACCGTTCCAGTCGTATAGTACATTTAGAGAAGGGGGACTGGATCTTGGTTAGGGATAGGGCCCTGGCTGTGCCGGGACAAGGTAAATTTAAGTACCCCTTTCATGGTCCTTATTTGGTCGTAGATTGTCTTCCCGGCGATAATTATTTATTTCGCGACACGCGCCGTGGCATGGCGAGAACGACCACCGGCCATATTTCTAAGTTGAAAAGGTATTATCATAGGCTGTGCTCATTACGTGCTCGTTTTGGTCGTTTTTCCTCCCCGCTCTCTTGTAGGTCGAGACTTCGAATTTTGGTGCCAGGTGGTTAGCGCATGCGCTGGCTGCGTTCCCGTGGGGCTGTGCGGCTGAAGAGGTTGGTGGCGCCGCCTTCGGAGACGCTTTGGCATCGTGCTCCTTTGTCTCGTCGGTTGCTGCGGAGTTCGCGTGTTGGTTTATCGAAGACTCGTGGTCGTGGTTGCCGTGCTCTTGTAAGTTGGAACTCATTGTTTTCGGTGGCCATGTCTCGTGGCAACTGGCGTTTTCTCTCCCCTGCTAGACCGCCGGTGTTTTCGGAAGCCGAGTGGGAGCTGTTTTGCCAGGTCGGCCTTGTTCGTGATGATTTCAAGCGGAAAATTCGGGCTGTGTCGGCCCCTCCTGGGGTGCAGCGGCTGATCGCGGCGGTGGGTGAAGTTGTGGGTGACTTACCTGTGGAGGCTCCGTCGGCAGCTGTTGGGCACGATGGCCCTGGGATTGCAACCTCGGTCTTTGTTCCAAGTTCCCTCGTTAAAATCGATGACGTCAGCGCTGTTGTGGTTGTTGTCCGATGCCCATATGGATCGCGTGCTGGCTGGCATGCCTGTTGGTGGCCTGGTGGAGAGCGTCGTGGCCGATGGTTATGATAAGGACTCTGAGGGGTCGGACGTACCCTCCGCGCCCGCGACACTGTCTTTGTGGGAGCAGCGCCGTAGGAAGCTGTTGGCGGCCCTGTTTTCCCTGGAGTGGACAACGTTGGCTCCCTTGCCTCCGGGTTCGTCTCCGCCGCTGGATTCCCCGCCTTGGTATGTGCCTGATATTGATCCGCCGTGCCTGGGGTTTGGTTCCCCGGATTCGGAGGTTTTGTCTGTGTCCTCCGAGTCTGCAGTTGGTGGTGGAGCTGTTGTCGCCGGTGGACTGGGTCTGGATGGGGCCGTGGAGCCCGGTCCTCCGTTGGATGAGACGTTGGGTGTTCTGCTGGATGGAGGCGGATACAGCTGGGAAGGTTGGTGCTAGCGAGCTGGAGCGGTGTTTCACGGCGGCGGAATTGACCCTTTTGCTAATCAGATCCTCTTGCGGATTTCTAAGGAACTATTGAAAGGCCTCTAAAGATGCTCTGGTGCTATCAGCTTATAGATAAGTTGCACATGCATGATGTAGCCAGCATGTGCCGTCTGCTCGTGTATCTAG
>JAQGAO010004311.1:0-15375 GCA_034697705.1 Ommatoiulus sabulosus
CTAAAATAGAAATCCTTGCCACCTTGGTACCGGGGTAATCCGCAGAAACCTGCTTGTAATAGCCGCCGGGGGGGGGGGGGGGCGCTTAATGAAGGCCCGGCGCTTATTTGCAAATTCCGGGGAACCTTCCCCCCCCGGCGATTAATAAAGGTAGGCGGGTATTGCGGGTCCGGCGCTTAATTCCGTATTTACGGTACAGGAGTTCCTTAACTTGACAGTATCTAAAATTATTGTGAAATGTTTGCTTTTAAAGAACAACTTTTGACGTAGAACTTCGTCGCTCCCCGACTTAAGGTGGTGGTTGTGAAGTTTTGGATGTATGATTAAATGTCATGAAAATATCAGATTAAATCTTCATTAAAATGTCCGATTAAATCTTCGAAAAAATGACCGATTAAATAAATCTTCGAAAAAATGACCGATTAAAAGTTTCAAAAAAATGTCCTACTAAATCTTCGAAATAGTATCCCATTAAGTCTTTAAAAAAAATGTCCGAAAAATATGACATTTTTATTAATGCCGTCATCAAATTATTCTACTCTATAGTCAGTATATACAGTGCGAGTCAGGTGACACGGGCCAATAGCTCTGTTGGCCCCTTGATGTCGGCCCCCATGCAATGTTTGGTTGCCTTTCTGTAAAGTGCCATTTAAAGGCGTGCTTAAATTAGGGGTGTGCTTCAGTTTTACAACACTAATGTGACTAGTTAAATGCGTTAAACACCAGAATAATATCCAAGGGCATGAATCTAAGCATTTTTATACGGTATCTAGTTGTTTCGTCACGTTATTGCCTATCTATGCATGCTGATTCATTAAAATTGGCTGAAGGTGCTATTCTAGAATCTATCGTTAACATTTTATGGTGAACGTTATGTGAACATCGTTAACTTTCCTGACCAATAAATTGGCAATAATAAACACACCCCTAATTTAAGCACTCCTCAAATGGCACTTTACCGAAAAGCAAACAAACACTGCTCGGTGGCCGACATCAAGGGGCCATAGAGCTATTGGTCCGTGTTACCTGACTCAAACTGTATAATACCATTTGGCAGGGCAGGGGGGGGGGGTAATCAATGCAAATTAAGTCATATTAACCTGTCTGGTCATGATGGACCCCAGCATCACAATTAAGTTATATTTCCTGTATTTGGGACCTTAACGAGAAGGATGGGATGGGAAAGGAAGACGGTCATGGCCGATTTAATATAGGGACTATCCCAGCATTCACCTGGAGGGATTGAGGGAAACTAGGAAAAACCACAGTCGAGGATAGCCGACACGGGAATTGAACCCACGTCTACCGAATTTGAGGCGAGAATGCTAACCGCTCAACCACCTTGTTCGGTCTGATGACGTACGTCATACAGAAGTTTTTTGGTCGGTGATGTTATTCATATTTTGCGAATTAATGCCTGAGAAAATGCCGATTTTTCCGAACATAATGTACGAATGTTTTTAATTTTAAATGGACGAAAAAATACTCGAAACTTAAATCTTCGAAAGAATGTGCCTTAAAATGTCCAAAAAATGTTAAATTAAATGTCTGAAAAATGGGTTAGGCTATTTTTAATTAATGATGTCATCAATTAAAATTCTAATGACGCCATGCGGTAAAATTCTGATGATGACGTTCTTAAATTTTTGTAGTACACACTGTAACGTCATTCAAACGTTATTTTATGATTACGTTATAATTTTCATTAAAATTCTCATGACATTATTTATAAAAATTCTCATGACATCATTCATTAAAATTCGGATGATGACGTAATTTGTTAAATTATGATGTTGTTATTCGTTAAATTCTTCTGTTGACATACACAACTCGATCTAAATCTATGAGCAGATATATCATGAGATTCTGTTTTATACTCCATTTCGTTAGTTTTGTTTATTATAATATGTAAATTCATTAAGAAATCATCTTAACATAAGTTTGGGAACTATGGGCGCACGAACTAGGTTATATTCTTGGACCACTCTATATCCTGCCGATTTTGAATTTGAACTAAAATCTTATTCCTGCTTTGTGATTCATGTTAAATAATTCCCATAATTATTTCATAAAAATAATAACGAAAATTTTAAACTACTCGAACTCTTGCAATAAGGCATCTACAGACATAACAAAAATACTATTTCAGGACATTCAGGTAAGCGGCGGGAACGAATCTATTTCGACTCGTTGAACCTCTTTAAATCACACTTTGCATTTTACTGGTTGAGCAATTCATCATACAGTATGTACTTTCTAGAGACTGGATGCATCAAACACTTCATTTTATATTCGTTCGTTTCAGATAACCGATCCTGACCTGCTCATTCACCTGGCCCCCAAATTAAGAGCGTTGAACATCGGTGGCAACATCATCAACCAGATGACGCTGTCCAAAATGCTGACCACCTTACCTAACCTCGAGGGTCTTGGATTAAGCTCATTGGACATCAAAGAGATCGACCCGAATCTGCTGCATTTCCCCACCGCCCTCAGAAGGCTGAACGTCTCGGCCAACGGAATGACCAAGTTCCCCGTCCAGACCTTGGCCCAGTTGAAGCAACTAGAGAGCCTCGATTTGTCGCGCAACGATTTCAAAGGACTGGACAGCGACCTGATCGACCAATTCGACCGCATGCACAGGCTGAGCCATCTTAATCTCAAAGACAACCCTTGGTCTTGCGACCTGTGCTACATCCCTGCCCTGATGGCCTGGTTGAACAACTCGCGCTTCTTCGAGAGGGCATGCCTCCCCACGTCACCCAGCACCAAGCATTGCCTGCGCTGCGCTACGCCGCCCGAGCTGTACGACCGAGCGATCCAGCTGATCGACGACGCCCTTCTGGGAGGCTGCGAGGGCCTGGAGCCGGAACGCAACGTTTCCTTTCACCAGGGGCACGTGGGTCTCGTGGTGGCTTGCATCATTTTCTTGCTGCTTTTAGTGACCGTCGTGGTGGTTCTGGTCATGTACTACCGAAGAGGTGCCGAGTACTACACCCATGAGGAGGAGCGCGAGGAGGACGGGATCTACGAGAACCCTGGCGTGGACGATGAAACAGGGGATCTGTTGAACGATAAGAAAACCAAGGTAACTATACCTTCCACACCTCCCAATAACGCCGTAGCAGACGGCAATGGGCATGCTGCGCCCACGAAGCCCTATTCGAATTCTAACCCCTATTCGAATTCGAACCCGAATGCTAACGCGCATTTGAGCCCCAGTCGGGACAATGGACGCATCAATGCCGACCATTACTGAACTTGTCACGTTGGAAACGAACAGAACAACGTTTGCCAGTTCACCACTGCACAGGAGAAGTGCTTCTTTTGAATTCGGATAGCGTAACATAACCTCGTTGCTATTACATCTTTTAGCCACCGTCTCCAGAGACCCCATTTCCGGTATGCGGGTCAGCGCGCGAACTTTGCCGGAAAGTATGATGGACAAATCCTGGACAAATCGACGCGACGCGTCTTCGGCTACCGAGCAGATCGCATGAGATCAACATGGACTCGTACTTTGCTGGCTGCCTGCGGACCATCCTAGGTACTAGTACGTGCGGAACATGGAAGTGAACCCGTGGTCAAAAAAGGAAAGTTCTCATTAGAATTCACGCTGTAATCGCTTCAACGTTTTGTAAAAGCGAAAATTAGAGGTTTATTTTGTATAATATGTACGAAGCTGATGTCCACACGTTTTGGGGGCAACACGTGAGCAACGTCCCCGAACATTAATTCTCTCCCAAAGCCAAGTTTCATCCTGTACCTCGTTTCAATTCCTTTTTTTGTCTGTCCACTAATTTTTATTAAAGAGATTCCAAAAGGAAGATGCTTTTAAGGGCGGTGAAACTTGAACGATTGACGCAGCACCAGGAGCTACTTCCTATTCTGCATATTCTTGATCAGCCCAACGACGATGAAACCCAACAATTTCCAATTATGCGCAAATGGTGTTCGAAAAGTTGCATACATTGTATGATTGGTACGAAAATTTATAACTTTTATTTTTAATTTAAAATGTTCTCTTCATTCTCCGAATTTCATGTTTAAGTTCTTAAAACATGGGTGCCATTGATGCCCATGGCAAATAATAGGATCCTCTTCAGGTTACCAACGTCATTTAGGCTATTATCCAAATGTATGCATGTATGCATCATGAATGATTGTGACTGGCAGAAGAAAAAGTACTTTTTTTGAGTATTTTTAACATATCGCCTCTTTGTAGCGGACTCTGGAAACGACCTAAATCGCCATCCCTCATGAACCTCGCGTGCATGCACAGATTACTTTCAGCAGTTTTAAATTAAAAAATGGATCATGGAAGATACGCCAGTAAATAATTTTTTAGATTTCAGAAATGTAGAAAGCGTTAGTTGCTCGAGCATGATCTCGTTGATCTATTTCTTGCTTGTTTTTAAGACATTCTATTCGAAGTAAACGGTACTGAAATTCCTAATGTCTCGTTTCGCCTATCTTTGGCAGCAAGTTGAAGCCCAAATACAATGTTTAAAATTCGGTTCTAACTGATGAATTTAAAAAGGAATGAAATACTGATGAAACCGACTAACCTGGACTAAAAGTATCCTAGGACAAGTGGTCTTAATTTACTGAATTATTTCAGTCCATTGTTGAATCGGCATCGGCTACATGCACGTACAGCTAACAAATGAAGGAAATTTCTCATCGGTATTAAAAAATTTCATTTCATTGATTTTTTTCCAGAGATTTATTTGAATCTAAGAGTCCTTTTTTACTTCGTTTAAATCCATTATCTGGTATTTTTATTTATTTATTAATACATTAGATACATTAATACATGTTAGATGAACCACCCCTCAATGCAATCTCTTTGAAAAGGAAGAAATTGTGAAGAAAATTGACGATTCACAATTTTGACTCTACTTAACAACTGAATGTTTTAATTGAGGTTAATTGAATTAATGTATTTCAACTCTGTAAAATATTGCCGAAATCTAATTTATTTAAAGGCATAAAACTGAAGGATTTCAAACTTGACTCGACGTTGCTCCATCCATGCATGGTTCTTAGCATTTTCGGACTTTAACGTAGCTTATTCTGAAAATGTTACAGGATTCGATAGTTCATGATCCTTTTTGATGTATGGTACAAAAGCTAAAATTTAAAAGAATGGAAAGCAATAAACTTTCTCAGCTAAAGAACTGTGTGATGTTTTTCTTATACAGTAATAAAATATTTAACGTTATGTATTTTACAAAACAGAAAATGAAGTATATTGATATACAGTAATTTTCAATAAATTTTCCCTGGAACTCACTTTCCCCACCTTTTACATAGAAGTATGCAAAATAATTTCACTTCATTTGGCGGATCTACACTTTTGGGGCCCCGAAGCCTGAACTGTTATGAAGGCCCCATCGCAACCAACAACAATAGCGCAACATTCAACAACTACAACCCAGATACAAAGCGTGGAAAATTTGACAAAATTGACAAATGAAATTGTGCAAGATTTGTCATTAAAAACTTGAAAATTTTTGTAAAACTGACAAATAAAATTTTTTTAAAATTCATCATTGAAAATGTGGAAAAGGGGCAAAATTGACCGATGGAAATTTTGCTGTTCAATGAAAACATGGAACATTTTGAAGAATAGATCAATAAACACGCGTAAAGTTTTGCAAAATCGAGCAATGAAAACTTGATTTTTTTTTTCAAAATTCCTCAATGAAATATTTTTCCGGAAATTTCTTTTATAACAAAACGGGTGATTGGGATCCTAAGCAGTGACACTTTAAGTACACCCTTCAAGTCTTCAAGTCTTTTAAGGAAGACATGAAAACTTACCCTAGTATGTGAAATGGCAAATTGCTGATTTGTACCTTTGAAACTGGGTAAAAATTAAAAATGCTGAAAATGCCTCATGATTTAACCAATAAGTCAAATTTAGTGGTTGAATGCTCCCAGCCCCTTAATTTAGAAATATTTTACCTAGTTTCTATTACTTTTGTTATTTTCGGAATCTGAAGCTTCGGCTTCATTTTAAATCTGCCGCTGATCCGCATTATTATACGAAGACGTAATGCAAGGTTTAATAACCGCTTAATTCTCCTGAACTTTATGGCAGGCCATAGTATTCCAAACGCCTTTGTAAGAGCGTTTTAACTCCTACCATTTTTTTGCTCGTTCAGAATTTATGCGCTTTCGACGACTTGTTACGAATACTGTGCTTTCGAGCTTTTTGTCGTTCTAGACTTCTAGTGCACCGTGTTCTAGTGTATATTGAAGGATTGGACCGAGCATGCGTTGACATGAGGCGCCTGAAGTGGCCAAAATATTAACTGAAGTGGCGAGGAAGAATTTGTAAGAGCAAAATGCGCTAATTCGGATAGTGCAATCAAGAGGATGGTGTATACTCGGAAGGCCAGAAAATGGAAAGAGCACAATGACTGTCTATAGAAGGAAAGGAAAGATTGGGACACATCATTCATTTGTTTTGCAGAGGTCGAAGTTCATGTAATCTTTTAATTTATTCAAATAGTCTTTAAAAGAGTTTAGTTCACAATAATATTAGTGAACAATTTATCAAAATGGCATCAAGCTAATCAGAAAGGGTTCCCCAGAAAATTCGTATTTAATTTTTGGGACTTTTTCAGGTTTTAAAACGAATTTCCCTGACCATGCAACACAATTAACATATGCCAATTAATGTTATCCACGATTTTGCAAAACCGACACAGGACAATTACTTTCAATATTTTGCAAGTATTTACAAATGTCAATTTTGAAAAACTTTCAAAATTAATATAGGACAATTTTGAAAATTTCCAAAATTAGCAAGACAGTTTCTTTTTAAATATTTCATATATCTTTTTAAAATTTTGTTGAATGTTTTGCCAATTTGTCCTCGGAAACTTGTTGAAAATTTGTATTGGGAAAAATTAAAAAAAGTTTGCAAGGGCCCTGAGCTAACCACGTAGAAACATTAATTTTTGAATTTTGACGGAATTAAAACGTTGAATTTCCCTCACTTTTTCCAAATTAAGTCATTCTTCCCTATTTTTCCGAATGTTTACATTTTTTAATTTTTATTAGTATGCATTTTATTGCATAAATTTGTGCATCGATTGGATTATAAAGAAAACAAGTAAGGCTTTTAAAATGCTTTTTTTACCACATAATAAGAACGCAGCAAACACATGGTCCAGTAAATGCGTCGTCTGCTTTAGCCATCCTCCCCACTTTACTTACGGTATGAGCCGCCTGCTGGCGCCACCGGTTAGTGGTCAAATCGTCAAATCCTCCAATCTTCGGAGAGCGAACTTGTCATGGAAGAGGTTGCGTGTATTTCCATTTTTTCACATTGATTTTGCGAAATTTTCTCATATGAGTGTAATTTTATAAGTAGCTGCATTGCATGGGTTCCGTGTACTCAAACAACCAAGAAACCATGGATGATATTAGCGAATCGGACGAATCATCTGCGAGCGACCACAGTGAACCCGATCTAGTTACTGTACTTCAGTACCTGATAAGAAAGTAAGTATCGATCATCTACAGAACTAAAAAAGGTGTTTATCCGAAAGTTAATATGTGACCATTTTTATAAGTAATGCGAGGGTGGCATCAGCGACTGATAACGTAGATGTTCAATTACTTGGTGCCACTGGGCTTTCTAATGATGACGACAAGTACCCGGACGATTCGGAAGATGAATTTTTGGACATGCCACTAGAAACGTTAAACAAAATTGAGGTAAGAGTTGTCAGGCGAAGAAGTTGTACCACGTAGGTATATGTATGTAAGACTAAACTATAGTGAACTTAAAACTGCCTTCAATATATTGTATTTTTTGGACTATAGACTCTGCTACATCCACATTTGGGAACATTCATGCTATAGGCTACATGTTAAGCAATTTTCCAAAATTCTTTATGCGAAATACTGACCCCCAAAAACTTCGTAAACGGGAACTGCACAGTTCGTAAAAACACTAGTGCATCGGATAACGAGCCGATGCCATCGTTTACGAGCGTCGTACTCGGGTACGAATTTATCGTAGCAGACCTTGAATCCTATTCAGGTATAGGTTCTATACCATGCTAAGAATCATTCCGGCCTTCTTCTGCGAAGTGAGAAAATAGTCTGGTTGCGAAATCACTGTTTTGCAGTATTGATTTATAAAACAGTATGTTACAGTGAACCGAGCAAAGTGGCTGAGTGGGTAGCATTTAGCTTCACATTTGGTAGACCCAGGTCGTATTCCTGGGTTGGCTATCTTCATTGTGGTTTTTCATGCTTTTCCACAATTTACCTACCAAATTTATTTTCTTCCTGTTTAGGTTTTACCCCAGAACTTATGAACTTAGTGTAGTATTTCGTTATCGTGGCCGGTCGTAAGGCCCGTTACATTTGGGTGGATTGGGGAAAGCGATGTTGAACTATTTTCTGTAAAAACCTTCACAGGTAATTCACGTGACGATCACTTCCAATGGAGGAAGTTGGCATATGGGGTCTCTGATAGTCAGATTCGACTGCACTAAGAAAATAATAATCAAATATTACAGTTATTGTTCAAAATCCATGATGTTTCAAACAGAAACATGAAAAGGTTACGTGTACGCCCTCTTTCATTGTCATCCTTGGGTGACATCGCCTTTGCAGCTACACAAGCCAATCATATCTGACGGGATTGCCGTCGTTAATCAAGCATATTTGCACAATTGCGAGCTATTTATGTCTATTAAATATTGAGTTAATATTTGGACCTGTTTGTCAATCAATGAAATTGAAAGTTTGTTGGAAGCTCGCATGATGTTGTCCAGCACTAGCACGCTATTTGCGTAGAGGCAAGTTTCTATCATGTAATTTATATGCATTGTATTTATAGGCGAGTGAATTTAAACAAGACACACTGCTTAAATCTGGCCACGTGAAGAAATCCGGTTTTCAACGCCCGGACACCGTAATGAAAATGCTCGGTCAGGTAAATTTGTTTTCTTTTCTTATTAATTTAAAAATTTGCGTTGATGGGTTGAAAGGTATTTCAGGGTCTAGGTTGGGAGTGTCTTTAAATCAATCTTATTCCAACCAACCAACAGTATTTTATAGAAGAAGAACAACAACTCTCGCGGGGTTAGAAGCTCTTCTGGAATAGGGTAGATTTGTTTGTGAAATGGTAGTAGAAAAAAATAATTATCATCTTAATTATTTGTAGTTTTGAGTTTGTTTTTCTTTGGGTTAGTTTAGATTTCGCTTACTTACTTGTAAATGAACTTACCCCGTTGGTTCAAGTTCCTAGATATTTCCGCTTCTGTCGTTATGGACAGACTGGGATTTATGTTGTGGATGCACTGAGCTGTTTGCGAAATATGGAGGCTGAACTGTATTTTATAAATAATAGAAAAACGATGTAGACCCCAGTGCTTTGCGACCTTTAGAGTTTTGCGGTTAATCTTCTATTTGTTTCATCAACATTCACATATTTTCATTAATTGACATTTCGTTTACTTTAGCGTGAAACGGGCATGTTAAGCTCACAACAATTCACCGGAGGAGATTGCTGTTTGATAGCATCAGGGTACGGTAACTTTTTCCATCACATGATCCAGCCGTGATCGTTTTGATGATTACAACTTTCTCAATGTCAATCTTCTAACTACAGATTTCTGCCAAATAAAAGTGAAGTTATAGAACACTATCCCAACAAGGTATTCTGTGGCACCTACTCACAGGATGGAAACTTATTTCTAACTGCTTGCCAAGGTAATTAAAATCTTGAACAACGATGATTTATCGAATTAAAAGAAATTTGTTTGCTTTCAGATATCCAAAATTAATTACAGATCGCTGCCTACGTTTGTACAATTGCAAAACTGAAGAATTCAAATTATTTAAAACCGTAGAAGCACGAGACGTCGGGTGGAGCGTCTTAGACACCGCCTTCAGGTGGGTGAAGTTCTCGCAAATTTTAATATTACACGTTCATTAAATTTTGAAACTTATCAGTCTTGTTCACATCCCATCCTAAGTACCCTAACGTTCAATTTTTGGCATTTGTTTTTGATTGCTACAGAATTCTAACGGAATTCATTGCGCATCTTCAGTTGCGCACAATCGCTTACTGTGGAAATTGAAAGTGCGATAATTTAAATTTGCCTTTATCGTAAGACTACAGAAGAATTCTGCTAATAACGAAACGAATTTTAATTTTTCTTAACATTCAGTCCTCATTGTCGAAATCAAGGTTTTCTAACTTCTGACGATACGAACCACGGTTCAAGCAAACAAATTTCGGCGACCCTTGGAGTTTGTTTTGACGAGGTTCGACCGTACACTTCCACGATAAAGTTCAGTTTACAAGTTTGGCACAATAAGACATCCACAACAATAATTAATAATAAAATATAAGAAATCAACTGTAGTAGTTATGCGATTATGGCCTCTCTTTAAAATGTTTATTGTATCGTACTCCACTTTTTTTACGTTTTGCCATTTTTCTGTACTTTTTTCATTTAATTTTTTCAAACTGCGGTGAACGGCAGTCGAGTGAAACTGCAGTCACCGATATGGCGGATAGGGGGATGTGGTAGACATCTTGATTTTTTTAACACCCCTAATTTAGCATCAATTTTCAGCTTTGTTCAAGAATTGTTGATTAATAAATCTGCACATTTTATTTACAGTCCAGATGGAAGCCACTTCATATATTCAAGTTGGTCAGAATGTAGTGAGTTACATTTTTTTATTAGCATATACACAAAACGATGGCCACCTAGGACTTTAAATTTTATTGCATGTTTTCCAATTATGTTTGATAACCACAATATTTCATTAAACTTTAAAATACTTCAAATTCCTGAACTTCAATAAGCCAATGAATTTATCAAGACTTGTGTTTTCGATTCCTTCATCTAAAAATTGAGTTTTATCAGTACATTTATGCAACATATACGGAAGAAGCGACGTCCATCATGCGTTACCGTTAAGCCCTGAAGATAGGAGGTTTTGCATATTTTCTCTTACGTTTTCACAAGATGGCCATGAAGTACTCGGAGGGTGCGTGTTTTTTTCCGATTCAGCTTTTACTTAATGCACATAAGCTAAAATGGTAGTATAATTTTTGCCTATTTTACGGTCATTTTCAGTGCCAACGATGGATGTTTATATGTGTACGATATTGTCCGTGCAAAACGTACGCTCAAGGTGAGAGAAGAGAGTTAAGTGCTAAACCGGCCGTTTTATTTTAATTTTTATTTGATCATCTTTTGGGCGTTAGATTCAATCGCACACCGACGATGTCAATACGGTAGCATTTGCAGACGACACTTCCCATATTTTGTTCAGCGGTGGAGACGATGGAATATGCAGAGTGTGGGACAGGCGGACTTTGGATGAAAGTCACCCAAATCCCGTGGGCGTGCTGGCAGGACATAGAGATGGAATCACGTTTGTGGACTCACGGGTAAACATGACGACAAAACGATTGTTTGCATTCACCCCTGAAATGCCAAATGAGCCTTATGCAGATTTCGCCAGCATACCTTTATCACGTTATATTTCATTCATTCCGTGAAAATATCACGTGATGCAGCCCCATTCCTAATTCTGCATAAGGTCCATTTAATAACGCAGGCTTCACGATTGAACGAGAAAAGATTCCGTACGAACGTCTTGTCTTTTCTTTTTGTAACTTTCAGGGAGATGGGCGGCATTTGATCACCAACTGCAAAGATCAGTGCATCAAGCTATGGGACATGAGGGTCTTTTCTCCAATGGGAAGTGTGGAGCATCTGAAGCACGCTATATCGTCAAACGGGTGGGATTATCGCTGGCAAGGTGTCCCGAAAAAATGTACTTTTTTTTCTTATTATTTGCTTTTTTTCGTGCTTTATTGCTAAATGATAACCAAGTGGCAGTAAAACATAACAGAAACAACATTTATCGCTTGGTTTACATAAAGAAAAATAATGTTAGAAATGATAAATTTGACGTGTGTCATTATCGGAGCATTTCTATAATTTCCATTTTTAACATACTGTACGTACATTTCTTTCATCCGGTCTAGTTTGTGACAGGACCTCGAGGCGCTTGAACGGGGATACATCTTTGATGACGTATGTTGGACATCGGGTATTGCAAACTTTAATTCGGTGTCGTTTTTCTCCCATTTTTACCACTGGACAGCAATATATTTACACGGGATGCTCCACGTGAAAAGTTATCAGTAAGTTTAGCAAGCTTTATTTATAAAGGCCAGTAACTGTGTAAGCGATGTGCCATCAGTCGCGGACGGCAATTTCGAACGTTACAAAAGAAACGTTCAGCCTCGATACTGTCAGTGGCATTCAAAAGTTTTAAAAATGAAAAATTGTCCCACAATTGCCAAGTTGTCCAAGAGACAATGTAATGAAAATATCACGATAATTCATCAATTTTGGTTAGACAACCTTATTCGTTGAATTATCGGGACACGAATGAATTTTTGAAAAATTTAAAACAAGTCCGTTGCCCAGATTGCATCGGGCCCATCGTCGATGGAATCCTTTCCGTGTTCATGCGAAAGCTTTCCACTGGTCATTCTTTCCACGTGCAATCCGAAATTGCAACAACTCGGGAAATCCAATTCAAAAATGTTGGGTTACAACGTGATGCGGACTCCTAGTCCGATTTAACCTGAGTGATGCCCCCACCCCACTACATGGCACTGTTTGCCTCCACCATAGGGTACTGGATTGAATCGATTGACCGAAACACCTTACCTTTCACTGTTTGCGTTTACATTACATAATGTAAGGATGGACAAAATTATTTTCAAAAAAATACGAATAAGTACTATTTTAAAACTACTCGGGATGCTGTGGATTGTTCCGGCCTTCTCGGCACAACCACCGGAGGATGAACTTGGACCCGAAAGACAACCGTGCTACCACATGCATTCCCAATAACCCGGGTCAGTCCAAAACATGTTGAAGATTGTTTCAAATTAAGGAAAAACTCTCACAATTGTGAAAAAGTCTACTGCAAGAGGTCAGTCTGGCAGCTCGTGCATGGCTAATTTGATGAATGACGATAAAGCACAATGTCACAAACTCTCAGCTAATACATTGTCGAAATTTTGCAAATATTCTCAAGTTTTCCAAACTGGTAAATTAAATAAAAAAACACTGATGGTAAAAACGTTCGTAATGCATGTATTTCATGCGTTGATATGCCCGCGTAGTATACGATTTTGTTACCGTTGCAGTATACGATGCGTTGACTGGGAAGAAAGTGAAGGAACTAAAAAACCATCATGGCTGTGTACGAGACGTTTCATGGCATCCGTTTAAAACGGAAATAGCGAGCACTTCGGTATGACGAATGCATGTTCCATGTAGGGTTTGACAATTTTGCAATAATATGCGTTACACATCTTTCGAGGATTAATGCATTCTGTTACGTTGTCTAATTTAAAGTGGGATCGCACGATCGTACGTTGGACTTATCAAGAGGACTTGAGCCAGGACCCTGACGTCGAGCCTCAACTCGAAAAAAATTCGAGTCGGTCTTTACGTCGACGAAAGATCTACAACTTGAGACCAAGAAATACATGAAGTTGAAGTTTGTGATCACGTTTAAAATAAATTGAAGTATTTTAGTATGGAGAATAGTTATGCATTTAATCAATACCACCTCTATAATCGAGGCCGGTTCATCCTCGCATTTTTCGTAGAGTCTCATGAAAAAGGTGTACATAGTAAACAACCCAACCGCGCCGACCGACCCTATAGGGACACCAAAAAGAAAAGTGGTCGGAGCTTACGAACAAGCCATTTTGTAGTGTCGTCATCAAAGAAGCGACTTTGTACGTATTTCAATTCCACAAGATGTGCGTGAATGTTCGACCGCTAACAGGGTCACAGTTTAGTATAAATTTCTGAAGCAACACCCACAGTGGAGGAAATGTACAGGAACTTTCTGTTTCTGTTGCTTGTTCTGTTAACTTCTTTCATTATGATCTCTGAGTGTTGAGGAGAGTTCCTTGTTTTTTAAGGCAACAGAAACATAACTTTCAATAAGTTTTTTGTTTCCATACAAAAGCTGTAAAAAGCAGTGGGAACTGCGTTTCGCGGCAAAAATTTCAAGGTAGGTGACGCTGCCACATCCCCTGGTATTGGTGTTTAACCTCGTATCAGAAATAGGCCAACATTAAAACTATGAAAACAAATAAGTAAACAATGTCCTGAGGTAATTTTGTCCACTTCTCTTGCAATATCGTCTACAGACTTTTTTGCCTGTAATGTTTCATGTTCTCAATTTTCTAGTCCAAGAATTACCATATATTTTCAATCGGATTAAGGTCAGGAGACGTGGGGTTGTTCATTGGCAACGAGCATTATATACATGTAAGAGTCACTCTCTTGTAATTTTCGCAGTGTTTGAAATCATTGTCCTGTTGGAAGATTTTGGAAGTTTCCTCCAGACCTTTTAGGTTATGGTCCAACAAATTCACATCTATTATCAATAAAATGGAGATTTCCAACACCACTCTATTCCATCCAGCCCCAAACCATAACACTGCCACCTCTATGCTTTACTGTACTCAGTACTTTTCTCTCTCCATACTTTCATGATGCTACGCGATTTGAAGACCTCAAACCTAGTCTCATCAGAGAATATAACGTTCTTCCAGAAGTCCAAAGGTTGGTCCTTATGCTTTTTGGCAAACTCAAGGTATTTTAATGAACGACGCCATTATTTATTATGATGACGTCACCATTAAGATTTTTATGAATGACGCCGTACATTAAAAATGCCCTGTTTTTTTTTACATTTTATCTGCGATATAATTGAGCATTTTTTTTCGGACATTTCGGACATTTTTCGACAAAGACGTAGTAAATCTACATCAAAACGAAAAATAAAATGAACATGGACGAATTTGCAAAATCTTCAACATTTGACTATGAAAAATTCCGCGTTTTCCGAGCAAAAATTTGCAAAATTTTCAACTGTTTTCCGAGAACAAATTTTCAAAATGGTTAAACGTCTCACAATACAAATTTTCAAAATTTCCAACCTTTTCCACCACATATGTGCAGAATCTTTTACTGTACTTGCAAATCTGTACTCGAAATACAGATTTGTAATATTTCCAACAGTATCTGAGGAGAAATTTTGCAAA
Organism: Ommatoiulus sabulosus; assembly: GCA_034697705.1. Taxonomy (NCBI): domain Eukaryota; kingdom Metazoa; phylum Arthropoda; class Diplopoda; order Julida; family Julidae; genus Ommatoiulus; species Ommatoiulus sabulosus. The sequence goes on from JAQGAO010004311.1 coordinate 15,146, forward strand.
ATTTTGATCAGATTCTGAGGACAAATTTGGAAACTTCAATCTTTTCAGAATACAGTACAAATTTCAAAATGTACAACCTTTTCCGAGTATAAATTTACACAACTGTCAACATTTTCCAAATACAAATTTAGGATTTTCCCGAAAACAAATGCAATTTTCCCCACAAAAAGTTCAATTTTATCTCCCAAAAAATGCTTCCCTCCCCCCCCCCCCTAAAATGAAATTTTCTC
>JAQGAO010004312.1:0-15374 GCA_034697705.1 Ommatoiulus sabulosus
GGGGGAGGTACATAAACAGGACAAGGGCGGACAAGGGGGTCTAACAACCTGAAAAAATGCATGGCGTCCATTATGGATGATCCCATATCGCACACTCAACTCGGTAACGATTCGCGCAGTTAAGAGCAAACATAATGCCAGTTCCATATACGAACCTTTTCGCCTATTAAAGTCACCGCGGACAAGTTTGACATAATTAAAAAACGAGGCAGTGGAAAGAAGCGAGAAATAAAACAACGGGTGGAAGATGCTTCTAACGCCGGTAATAAATGTAATCATAATGAGATCGTAGAACAAATTGTGCATCTCAGACCTACCGCCTGCACACGCGCTTTTCTGCGCTGTCTCGCGGATGTGAAAAAGTCTGCGATACTGCGAACTCCCCGGAGAAATATTAACTACGGGAAAATGCAGATGCGCAACGAAGATCTTCCGCTTCAATTTGATGCCGACTTAATTTAGCGTGGAAACTTTGAGCAACTCGAATGCAAATGCAGCGTGGGTGCCATTTTGAGCGTGCATTTTTTTTTTCTTCATCCGCGCACCTTCTCGCAGATTAAAAAGATGAAACAAGAGCGCTAAGTTATGCTACTTGGCAGTTTAAATATCTCTACGAAACATCGCCTCGGCTGCAGTCCCAAATTGCAGCCACCATTCATTACGGGGGAAAAAATGGTTAACCGGAAAGCAACATTTTCGTATGCATGCATCAGTTCAAATTTGGATATTATACATGGGCTAGGATCCAATTTGCTCGTCTAGCCTGCTGTATTTATCTCGTAGAACTTTTCATCCCCACGTCACTCGAGTAGCAGAGTAGGGTACACTTCCCGATGTTATATCGACTCGAGTGCTGTTTTGGTTTTTTATCACATTTGTACGGTGGATTTTCTCAACAAAACACGTTGTGTTATTTGTTGCTGGGTATTTTGAGACGTTAAATTAACCTTGTCATGGTCGACCCATCAGCGATCTTATTATTTTTCGAACGATATGAAAAGAAGATGTAGCTCAGTGTTAGGATGCAAATACAAAGAATGCTTACTTTCGACGTGCCTCCTTCAGCTTCTTATTTTCAGCTGTGGGGCACAGTGTGCTTGGTGGCGCCACTGCATGCGTTGTGCTAGGTGAAACATTCCGCGTAAAACCTCGCACATGCGCATTAGAATCTCATGATGAGCACAGGACACGTTTTTACGGTACATAGGCGGCATGCAATCGTGTATATGTGCATGGCTGCACTTTTGACCAATAGTTATCTTTGTGCCACTCTGTGTCTTACAAATCTGCTTTCGGATTTCCAAAAAATTAAAGCTTATAAGCGCTTCTTGTAAGCTCAGCCTGGCTCGGCTAAGCTTTCTGTGTGTGCGCCCTCATTTAAAAAGCATGCCGCATTCTTATCCCTCTCGGTGGTGCTAGCGTACGCCGAGTGGTAAGCGCCTGCAATAAGCATTCTTTGTATTCGCACCCTTCCTCCATAGATGATTTTTCAACTTATCTTACTTTCCCCTGACCTTTTCAGTTCTTGAAACAAATGTTCCTGACTACTCTGACCAGTGAAATTGCAAGATTATCACATACAGAATATTGTTTATCATGTACAGTATCAACAAGAGATAAAAAATATTTCATAAGGATACAGTAAATTTAGTCCATTTTTTTAATTCATACTTTCATTATTAATTTCTACTGCAATCCCTGATTTATGTAAGTCGATGTCGTAAATTGTAGAAAAAAAAAATAGGCGAATTGCAATAACCTCGGGATGATGATTGAAATGAAATCCTGAAGTAAAGATTTCATGTTACGGAAGCGTGTGGAAGTTCAGAACACAGAAGTTGTCGAGGAAAACGTGTTATAAAGTGAAGCAACCTGTTCACGCGAGAATGCCCTGCAGCCTCCTTGGCAATGCAAGATGTCAAGATGCTATTAGAAGTTATTTCAGGAATCATCGAAGACGACCCCATCCAGCATCCCCAGCATCCATTGAAAAGGCTTTCTTTTGTGTGTGCACCACTTTCTGCTCTAAGTTCAATAAACAAAGTAGACACTGCCACGCTTTGTTCGCTCTATAGCCTATAACGGAATGCATGCTTACAGTAAACTAGGCTTATATTCTCGTATATAAATAGTTCGCCATCAATTTGTCCTTTTCGCGTAGCTTTTGTCTTTGTTCTTTCACCACAAAAACGTTCGAATACCAAACAGAAATTGAAATAAAAAAAAGGATCGAGTGAGAAAGAGCATTTGCTGTGGTTGTCAGTCGTAAAGGGATTCAAAGGGTTTGAACTGCATGCTCTGGACATCTTTACTGTCATGGGCTGTTGTAGTCCAGATTACAAAGCGGGAAATACCAGTCTGTTTGCGAGGTTATTAAATAAGTTAGTGTGACAATAGTTTACATTGTTAGATAAATAACCAAATGCGCGTACACCGAGAGGAAAACTGCTCACTTTTTATGTCCTCAAAGATTGCGGAAGGAAGTGGAAAATTCCAACTCGGTACGTGCCTATACGTGGTTCACACATATATTTCAACCCGTGAGATAATTTTATGAAAATAATCTTTTAAAAAAGGATGAGAAACAAAAGTTATAAAAAGGTTTCTGAAATAAACATACGAAAGCAATTCCACAAATTGAACAAATCGCCAATAAATAGTGGCAAATGTCATTACGCCAAGATTACTGGAATGTTTACGCTCTTCTAACTGCTACATTATCTTTATTTATATAGCAGACAATAAAGTTAATTCCCCCCTTTCACACATTACGTCTTTGTTGTCGCACCATAGACTCGGGAAATTTAAATTAATGAAAATTTGCTGGATTCCAAATGGATGATTAGTCCAAAGCTAAATAAAATGTCGTCAATGTCGCAGGCTTATGCAGTAAAACATAACACGAATGGATCTCTTTGACATTTTTTTTTAAGAATTCGTTAGAATTTTTATTAAATTAAATCGTTTTTGTGATCGAGAGCTCGATGAATTCCTAGAATCATTTCAGTTTCATTCCATGTACGCAATATTTTAAGCATAGCATGATCTTAATAACGCATTTTATTCTGGATAACTTAGAGGCATAGTGCATGACAGGATAAGCGGAATTCATTATCTAACTAGGAAAATAATGTTGGGCTGGAGCATGTCCTAAATTCGAAAATGTAAAAAATAAACAAACGTGAAAGTCTTTGGCCATGAGTTGGACAAACACGAAATGTAAACATCTGCAATTCGGAATAAAAACAGCAATCAAAGCAACAATAGGATTCTGGAGATAAGTAAATGATCCAAAAGGACGTATACAGGCAGCAATGCAGCTCTTATGAATGTCCTCGCGTGAGCTAGAACATTTAGGTTGCTCTTTGGCACGGACTATGTTGATAGTAATTTTAGTGAATTGTATTTAAAATAGGATAAATCGACCAAGCAGTTTCATTGCGCAGCATTTAGATTACCAGTGATATACATTGTACAATGTACAATGTCGATGGTGAGATATGAAATATATACATGTAGTAGCAAACTTCGTGTATATAATTATTTTTTTTTCAAGTCCTACAATATTATAAGCAATCGAAAAAGAGGGAATCAAAGTCAAAAGTCTCGTGGAAATTCTAAGATGCCCTTGCAAACTCGTAAGAAAACGAATTCGGAAACAATGAAAACGTGTAAGTGTGAAATTATTTCGGTTATCACGATGTTGTCCTATTGTGCCAGACCACACATCTGTACCAACCATCAATGCGATGTTTACGAGCTCCGTAGTATAATTGAAATTACAGCCATTTGGGTTTGAACAAATGTGAATTGCTCCAGACTCAAACCTGTTGAGAGCTTCAACTTGTTCAAAAGATTGGTATGCTTTTGAGTTGTAAAAAATGATACAATTTCAAGCTAAGAGGACATGTCTGCGTGTCTCTTCAAAGTAAACAAAAAATCCTTTCAAAGATCGAAGATAAAAAAGGTACACTGTATACGATGAGTATTCATGGGAGGAGATATAGCTGACAGGCTTAGTTCGTGAAGATTTACCATGGAAAACAAGGACATGCTTCGATGAGGCATACTGACTCAATATCGTGTAGTTACATCACTGCAATGAGTGAAGTCTGGTCCCTAGCTTCGTGTTAGCCCACACAGTTACACTATGCAGCAATCTGAACCTTAAAAATGCCACGAAAAGCCATGGAACCAAATTGGCAAGAAAAAACTGCTATTTAAAAGATGCAGCGCTTGAAAATGTACGAAATCCTATTTCCAAGATAGTTATCACAGTGTTTCGCCATGCAATGTCCTATAAACTGTTTTTTCAATTTCTTACCTGGTGTAATCAGTCACCGTCTTGTCATTCTTCTCCTTCGCTTGTTTATATTTGCGCAAAGTTGATTGTCACGACGCAATCCTTTGCATTTTTATATTTCCTCGTGGCCTTCATACGTGCATGCACGATATTACCGACCACCCAGATCAAGAAATAAGCAGATATACCGGGTCAAACATTCAGATGAAAAAACTAAGACGAATGACGACGAATCGCTTTTAAAAATAGATCCTATGCTATAGGTGTGAAGTCAATTGGAACTGTTTTTGCATTTTATAAAAGAAATTGATTAATTTACATTTGACCCGCGTCCAGTCAGGGATCTGCTTAGTTTTTTATATTGTTGTTGGTTATTTTTGTACAGTATGTGATGTTTTAAAACGAAGCTAAACGTACAAAGTTATCAAGTTTACAAGTTTACGAAGTTTGATAACACTTACCTATAGCGTCATAAATCAATCTTTCTATAAATTAGAAATTTATTTCATGTTGAACAACATAAACATTATTCGGAGTTTGTTTTTCTAAAGTATAATAAAAGTGTTAACTACTGTATTTCAGTAAGTACCATTATTTAAAAATCTCAAATTACCTGTGTGAAATATGTGATTTGAATCCTGTATAGACAACAGTATTCATGTACACAGAATAGATGGATGGACATACCAAGTCTGAGCCTTGTTCTAAATTTACCTACATGTAATTTCAAAATATGAATATTTCGGATTCTGAAATTACGACTCTGATTGTCTATATACTGGTATAGTTTACCAATCGTTCTATCCATAACAAAAAGTCGAACACTTCGCGTTGCGAGTCCATTCAAGACATACCTTTGTTTTTTTTAATATATCCGACTATTTAATTATTTCCAGGTTGCGTGGATGGCCTCTCACAGTGACTAATGACTGCGGCCTATGCATGGTTCAAGGCCTGGGTAATGCAGCAATTATTTTTGGGCTCTTTTTTTCACCATTAATTTTGTCGTTAAGATTTTGATGCGAATTGCTCCAGTGGTGCTGCTGAAAACTGCATCAACGAGCCCACTGTTCGGTTGCTTTTTATGGGTGCACACAAGCAAGACGCAATTTCTTCAGTGAGGTAAACTTTATGGCGGAGAGATGCACAATAGATGCGATTAATTCAAATAGCCTGTATTTTTTTAAGACAGACGAGATGGGAATAAAGGTCCTTTATGCATGCTACGGGGAAATTACAAATAGTTCCAGGCGACTTTTTGTCAATTACACTGACCACGATAGAATTTGTTATTAACGACAATATAATCGCGTGACTCCGTGTGTCGAGCAATTATATCCAATTTTCCCACCTATGTAATCCAATAAAAATTAGCCCGAATTAAGCCGTCTCGCAGCCATGTTCGAGACACAAAAAAGTTGACAGCGAAATATTATTGTTGCGGATTTATAGAGAAAAAAATAATGAAAGGTTACTGACCACGGGTAATTAAGGAATGATATTTGAATTCCACGGTACATAAATATAGTCAGTTAAAAAAAAAGAACTACAAATGCATAATGAAAAGAAATCAGCCAACAGGAACATAAGTGTTACAATAAATTCCTGATTATTCTAATTAAGCCGCGTCTAAGCAATCGCAGAAGTTTTTATATATAGAAAGCACCTCGAGCATTTAATGCGAGAGTTTTGCAGTTTGACATATTTAATGGTCATAATATGTAAATGTTAGCTATAAATATTTCTATACTTTTACGAAAAGTTGACGTGATGAGAACGAATTCTTGTTTAAAACGAGTATGCTCGACAGGAAAAATGGAGAAAAATGGCAAATGAAGTAATTGAGTCACCATGCCTGTCAATTAAATCATAACAATGATAATAAATAACCTATAAAAGCATTTTTGAATTGTTTATAATAGTCTAATTTGATATCATTTGGTCATGCATGCAGACTTAAAATGTGCTCAGATTGAATCGTAGATGGCCCTGGGATTTGAAATGATTCATTATGGCAATAGGACAGATCTGTAGTACTGTATGTATCAAAGACAACTGATAGTTTTCGATAATCTTTTAACAAAATTTAAAACTTCCTATCTTGTGGACTATAGGAAATAATATGTAGAACTTTAAATCATTTAAATATTAATGGTAATGTGCTTTTAGTTTCATGGTTTGATGCAAGTACACTGTATATGGAATCAGTATGTTGATCATGATTGATCATGGTTTATATCACACATGAGAATTGTTCAATTTTACTAGGAAATATCAAAATTCGAACAGCGTGATATACTGTACATGTATTTGCATTCTAGGATTATTTTACAGCATTTTCCAAGTGCGGTTTACCCGTGAACGTTCCAAGGCTTTAAATTCATTGCTCAAAACGCAATATGATACAACTTGAAGTACATGTACATGAATTTTTTATTGTAATTTTAATCAACATTGCCACAAATAACACACGCTCGGTTTTCCCTTTCAGACAATAAAATGCCAAAAAAGCGGTGTTTTGTGTAAATGCCGTTTCACACCACCGTAATGGCGTCTAATTTTGTCACCAAGACTAGTTTGGAACCCTAACTTACTTTTAACGCTTATAGAAAGCGATTTTATTATCAAAGATAGCGTTGCAAGTACTGGTTTTTAAAAGATGCTTAAAAATAGAAAACAAAGAATTCTGTTTTCATACAAGGCATTATAAGGAGCTTCCCTTCACATTAACAATATCTGACTGCCTTACTCGCTCGTCGAATGATGTCTTCGGTTTCATGATGGAATTATGACATACTTTATGATGTGCATCTTCCTTAAATAGACAAATACTGTATATCCATTAAAACCAAACCCTGGTGAAGTCAATATACAGACAGCGAAGATGATATTTGTTTCCCCATTAATGGAATTAAAGCAGTCGTTGGGTGAAGAACATATCGAGGCACCTCCTGTAATAGTTTTCCTCGACAACACCTACTTGCCTTTTAATTCCAATAAACCCCTGGTCAGAACAAACTTCATGGATGGGTTAGCTAAAAAACATGAATCGCAGTTTCTCCCACCCCCAGTTTCTCGGCGTTCAGTGTGAGACTAATCAAATCACGTCCTTATTTGCTATATTCCGAGAACTTTCACCACTAGCAATTGGCACCAATACTGCCAATCCTATACATCCGTATTCCTATAAGCATCCCATCAAAAGCCTCTTGGCAATCCGGAGACAAAGTTGATTAGATTTACTAAGTGACAAGAATGCCACGGGGAACGTGGACAAGGCAGGAAACCAATCAAAGCTAATTTTTCTTGCTTTTTTCTTTTACCCTCGCTGCCAACACCGCCATCATCATCAGCATTGTGCGGCGCTGAAACGCTCCTTGGATGCAGACCACATAGGACATTGTTCATCCTACAAAAATTGCTGAGCACTTTAGGAATCGTCTCTGGAATCGAAGATATTGTCTGAACAGCAGAATGCAAATTCAGCAGCCAAGGATCATACCCATTTGGTTTAATAGAGAATAATTTCTCAGGAAAATACAGTATATTCAGTATACTGCATGCTTCACAATGAGTCCCTTCTGTAAATTATGTTGTGTCATTTTTATAAACGCATTATAAAAGACTAGTTCTTTTTAGCCCAACTGTAATACAAGAAAATATGAAAGATTAACCAATGCCTTAAATTTGTTAATCAATAGCCAATGCAATCTCGATTATTCTTTATCTACGTATATTTTTTGTATGCAAATAAAACTTACAATGCTGAAGAACAGATTGTTCTGATTTTTCTAGATTTTTAAAAGCCATTGGGATAAATCAAACGGTAATACGTGAAAGAAGTCAGCTAAGTTTCGCATTAGAAAACAGTTGGTTAACCTTAGAGCTTACGCGTATAATTTAATTTGTATGTATAGTTGCACTGCACTATAGGTCCCTGCGCAATATTTTGTTTTCTTATCCTATAAATAATTCGTTTCAGACGTACAATCGATTTCTACTAATAGTTCGGTCAGCTAAAATTATGGTCTTTGTTCGTCAAAGATTCGATTGTAGCGAAGCACGTTTTTGGTCAAAGCAACCCTGCAGAAGATAAGCTCATAAAAAACATGTTATAGTTGATTTGAAAAGTTCACCTAAACTTGTCGTTGTAGAATACGTTGACTCGATGGCACATGTACAAAGAAATTGACTTTTTCACTGGCACAATATTAGTGCAAATCCAAAGAATAATGTTTTTCATTTTCAGCCTAGGATATAGTCGACACCTCTCGTAGTGTTTATACAGATTGTATATGTTGCTATTTTTATTATGAACTCAGTTTATGTTAACGAATATGTCATCTATTTATAACATAGATATGTGAAAGTTTCACATATACGTGCATGTAATGATCCCATTACATGTATTTCAAACTAATATGTACGATAAAAATGTAGTCGCGGTTACATTTAGCTCAATAATTCGTCATACGCAAGAACGCCATTTTGCAAACAACGCCGTGTTTAAATGTTACCGGGCTGTTTGCAAAACTTGCCCAGGTTAATTTTCAAAAAAATAGTTTCTCAGTGGAAAAGACTCGAAACTGCATTTTTTTCCATCGTGAATTACTAGCGATGACTATTATTGCCACATCGGCGTACTTTTATTATACTTGAAATCACACGCGGATGACTTTTTTGTCGTTCATTCAGGAAATGGCTTTCTCGAAATAGTCAAAATCCTTGCCAATACGCCTCGGATTCGGGCATAAGTCATCTATAATTACGCGCATTCTCACGGTGTAATTATGCTTTCTGCACAGTAAAATTCCAGCACAGCGCCACAATTTTCCATTCCTCGCCTCGCAATTTGCCTCCTAGCTGGAATAAAAAGATGCTCGCAGACATAAAAAAGCATTTCTTTCACGTAATAACCTCCTGATGAAGCTCATCGTCGGATGTTTGCCTTTTTCCAAACCCGCGCGTTGCGAAATAAATTATGTTTTTATGTCATCCTGCTCAAGGAGCGCGACATTTGCTTCATTCGGCGTGACGGGAAACAATGGAGGTACCTGCAATCATTGGCTCTAAAACAATCTAATTGCCTAATCCAACAACAACTTAATTACCGCAGTTTAATAAGAAGGCACGGCCGTGACTCTTCCGTTGCTCTTTTGGCACCACTCGAGTGCCCTCCATTGTCCCTGACGTGTCTTAAGTGTCACACACGGAAGCACACGTCCGGAGGCGAACGGGACAACGGGCTGCCCAATTTACGCCAATTTTCTTTGTTTTTTCTCAGGATGTTTCTGCTCCCTGTCGGTCTCCCCAACAATGGAACTTGCTTTTTTATACCAATTCATTAAAGTTATTAACGCGATGAAAGACAATAATCGAAATTTGACAACGTAAATAATTGCATCTTTGTTTTCAAAATACAAGAATTGCAGGGAGGGTAGTTTTTTTTTTTTGGAAGCGTTACGGATTCTGACGTTGAATGGTGCGAATCACTTGCTCGAGACCAACCATCGATCGTACTGGACGTAACCTTCGTACACGTACAGTATATACAATTTGTGAAAATCGTCTCCAATAATCGAATCTTTTTGACTCTTTCTGAATAAGCTTCCGAGATAGTATAATGATGTAATTTGGAAAATATTAAGTCAATTTCTTGAATAAATTATGAATTTTTATTTTTGTGGCATTTCGAAATTTCTTCACAGCCCTCTGTGCAGCTGCATGGTCGCTTACAAGGACAAACCGACATTGTAACTAAAAGCCTCGCAGATTTGCAAAACAACACAATTTTTTTTATAAATGACTAAAGAAACACCAAACGACCGGTATATGTACATGTACATTATCTAAGAAGATATATAACGTGCTCTCATTCATCGTGCAGTATGAAATCATGCTATAAAAATTTTAAAAATAATTTAGTTTAGATTTCTGAACAAAGACGTGCTTGCCATCGACAGACAATTTCAAAGACTATGATAATGAACGAATATAGAAATCCAGATTCATTTTAAAAAGCGCCACGACGACACGCAGGATGTCAGCATGGCCTAAGGCAAACTTTAGAAGGAAGTAAATCACTACTTGCCAATGTCAAACGCGTTGCAACAGCACAAATGCGCAACTCCGCGACCCACAACGCCGGGCAAGGACAAGCAATTAGACCGATGTAATTGCGCGAAAAAAATTCATATAAACTCTATGATTAGAACGTCACAAACCAGACATTTCCACGCTCTTATCTTTTTCTGATCATGCGCAACACTAGTCCATAAAAGCCGTCACCAACATCTTCAATTGGCCAGCTTGAGATGCATGCATCGAGCGTGACAGTTTTCTAATTACGATGATGAACGCGCGGTTCAAGGATTAATCAAAATATGTCACTCTCGGGTCTTCCATTAATATGATTTGCAAATCAGAAGATAGTCATAACAAAATAATAGATCCGCGAAAGGATGGAAGGCCATTTCTCTTTATCAATCATTACATAATCCGAAAGGTAGAATACCTCTGCATCGCCTCATGTTCGCATACTCCTAATTGCGTTGTACTTGAAATAGATGGCCGTTATGGCACCCCCTTCATCCCATCGTGTTATTCTGACTGCGTGTGTTAAGCTCTTGTCTTTTCCTAGCTCCCCTCGCCTAAATCCACAGCAGACCAATCTCCCATAACGAACGAGTAGATTGATAGGGTTGATGCGTATCTTCGTGTTAATGACATTGGGGCTAAATGGGAATAAATAATGGCGACACGTATGGGGGTTAGGCTGCCGGCAAACCTCGGAATTGCTTATGTAGAAGGCCAAAGGGTGGACGGTGAACAATTAGGAATTTAAAACATGGTCTAGCTCGGAGAAGGACGAGCGATTTGCATAGAAAGTCGAAACTGTCTAGAGGTTTCAGGCAAAATAGCAATTCAACGATATCTCGAGCTAGGAGGTGTAATTACCATGCAGTTACATTTTTGTTTATTCTTCGAGAAAAATAAGGATCTCGGTTCGAATCAATACCCTACTATACAGTGCCATGTGGTGGGGGGGGGGATGGTACATAAGCAAAATCGGACGAAGAACCCGAGATACAATGGACCCCAACAGCATGTTGGAAGCATTTTGGAACAACCGTATAACTTCCTTTTCGAATGGCTAGGAAGTTGGTGCGTGAACTATTATACAATTCGGATAATTGAATGCAATTTTAAGCTGGATCCAAAAGGTGTCCTTACGTGGCCTCACTCGCTTAATGACGAAAACGTCAACTTGCGAATAACCTTTATACATCGATGCTAATATAATCGCACGCTTTTATCATGGCAATTTAGATAATTTATAAAGCGACACCTAGATTCCATTTATTCTTTAGCACGATATATTCGTTTTTAGTGACAGCAGATAGTAATTCCCAAGATGTCCATACATGTACCAGACTGAAATTCATATCGAATGATAAGCCAAAAACGTGTCTGTTTTACGAAATAAATTTACGTGCCAAGTTTCCAGCTCTGTATCAAAATTTGAATAATAGTTGTTTTTATATTATATGCAAGTCAGATAGCTCGCGAAGGAGTCTTTTTTTTGTAAATCTCACAAGAACTTACGTTGAAAGAATTGTCAGAACCTGTAATACACTTCTATGTACCATTTTTATACGTGCACTAACCGGTTGAAAATGTACGTGACACTTTCAATCATATTAAAAGTCGTAATAAACAGTGAAGTAATTTAGTACGAAAAAGTCAAAGTCATAGACAAACTTGAAGATTCGATTGAAATGCATCGCATTATGTCAGTGTAAACTTAAGTGTTACCCATTCTTATCTTCCTCTTAAAAAGCCAATGAGATAAATTAACTTCAAACTGGAATTTATAAGCTACGTGTATGTATGATGAATGGAAGGACGGTACTTATAGTTTTCAATGTTTCCACTATTTTGCACTTTTATTATTCTCCAAGGAGTTGCGAAACTATTTTATCCCATCTCGTGTAAGAATATTCATTTATATTTGCCCTTCGGGTCCAATAATTCAAAAAGCCACGTAGATGAGCAACGGAATATTTATAGGAGGACAGACCACGTTCTACATCATGATTATTATAAAGTATGGGTACAGCTTTTCAAAATCGTCCATGCAGAACGGGGCAGTTGGCGTTATGTGCAGCGAGGTAGGTGGACTCTTAATGCAGTCGTGAAATGACCAGCTAAGAATTTATGCCTATGGGCCAAAGAAGCCATCTATACGAAGGGAGAACGGCTATTAAATGGAACCTTTCAATCAGCATAAAATTTAAGCTCAATAGCAGAAGCAACCACAGTCGATGACTTCATACTCACAACTATATGAATTAATGCACATAATGCGCCTATTCACACTTTAATGTCGGTATAGGTGCATGGGATTCTGTCTGTAGAACTGTTGCGTTTATATATCCAACGAGAAATCAATGAGAACTTGTTTCAGGAAAAAGATCCATTTTTGCTGTTAGCGTGTAAGGGACGACTGCTTGTGCGGGAGATTCCAGAAAGCAAACCTCAATGGACAACTAGTATGCGCAGCAAAGTTAACAATTTGATCGATTTCTGATAGGGATCGATGTTGATTTGGCAAATTTATAAAATAGAAGTTTTAACTATGTGCCAACGCACAACAATGTTTCAAATCTGCATTACCCGCGATAATTGTTAAAAAAAACCCGAAAGACATTGATGCTTCCAATTAAAACTTTATATGACTTTACTTGATTGAAACGTTGCCTATACGAAACGTTCGTTTGACAGTATATAGAAGCCTCAAGTTGGAAAAGATGTCATCTTTATTTGTCAATCTCATGGACACCGGAAAAAGATTGGGGTAAATCGCCATTAATGCTAGGTTATCATGCCAGAAGAAGATAAACGTTGAAAATTCAATTGAACGTTGCACCTGGGGGTTACTCCGGTTTTCAGAATCTAGCGGTAGGGGGAAATACTGTACACGCGTTCCCTCGCGTTAATGAACTGTTAGTCAACTTTGACCACCTTTCTCCTGAAGATATATCCCTGAGATTCAAAGGATTGACGGGAAAGTGGACATCGGAGAGATGACCATTTCAACTGGCACGATCGAAACTGGAGGAAAATGGGGTGAACGAAAAGGCTTTACATTCATTACGCGATGGAGATCAACTGTACAGTCCAGCATGATAGGGTAGCAATGGCATTATTAATTTATGGCATTTCGGAGTGAGCTTGTCTTTAGTCTTGTCACAGGGCATGAGTTACAGTGTCGGCATCTGTCGTCGTTGCAAATCTTTCTCATTTTCGCCGTATAAATGGATTCGAGCGTGGCGCTGGCAATAAGAGCCAATTGCACACACCGGAACATTTGCACATAGCTTATATTAGGGGGAAACGGCGTGAACTGCAGGCTTGAAAAAGAGGGGATAATAGACGGAGGGGGATGACTGCGCTCCACGCAGCCAACTCTTGATTGCGTTACTGTTGCAAATGAGGGAGGTAATAGGAAAGAATCATCGAGTACCAGAAGGGCGCTAGTTTCTATAGGTATCAAATCCACATTATTCTTGTCGTTGAACGAGATAAAGGCTACTAAGCTCGCTTCGGTAAAAGGTAAATGTGCGCTGGTTCAGCTATGGGAAGGCCACATTGACTTCCAGGTTTCAACTATAATAAATATGATGTCTCTTTATGACTTTTGGCAAAACGTTCCCGAACTTCTCATACAGGAATTAAGAGAGTCAAACTTGTGAAGAAAATTGAGTTCAAAAGAAAACCTTTACAGTGTCTTCAGTGCCACCTGCATCTTGGTTTAGACAACAGGTTTTTCTGATAGACATCTTAAGTATCACTAATAAGTTATACAAAAACACAAAATGGGAGAATATCCGGGCAACTCTATCGCAAGGGCATTTGGTCCTTCTTCTCAAAATGTCCGCGTATCGACATATAGCCAGGTGCGATTGCGAATGTGTGGCTGGATGGTATATGGTGGTCAATCGGTTTGTTTCAACTTTTTTGTCCTACATTTCTCCAGAAATTGTTGCATGTGTAATTCTGATCTTAATGCCTCAATAAAAACAAAAAACATACGGAGCCATGGCACGTAGCAGAAGATTTTTTTTTTCGTTTTGTACGCGTTTTACGTCATCACGTACAAAAAAAAATAAACTTCCGCTACGGGGCTCCGTATGATCCGCGGCCCCTAAACCAGGCATGCAGCCATCCCTCCATCCCTCCAGCAATCCATATAGATTACAAATCCTGCAAGCACGCGCTTCTATTTCGTACGATAATTTACACGTACGTGTACGAGTCGTATTCAATGTTTACATTTTCATAAAGAACGAAAACCAGCTAAACTTTCGCAAGAGAGGTGCTGATTTTGGATCCACCATTCATGGTTGGAAATTTCGGTTAATAATCCATAAGCGTAACTTTGTCATCAATACAGCGGAATCTCATTAATAAGAACTCGCTTTAAACGATTTTCTGATAATACTAGCTCGTTTCAGTACGTCCCTGTCCTTATAGGGTATGGACTAATAATGTTAATTTCTTCGATTAAGGCCATTTCCGAATTCGGATATTACAAATTTTCGGTTCAAACGAATGGATTTTCGATTTCCCAAACATTCGCGCTATGTTACTCTAAAACGAACTTTAGATAATATGAAAAATGGTAAGTTATAACGGGGATTTCCCCGATAAACGTTAATTGCAGTCCCTTCCCATTCATATACGTGGGATAGGATTTAATCCAAATGTCGATGAAACTTTAAATTCCTATTGTTGAATTGATATTTGGTCTGACTTTTGATAATACGAACTATACGATTTAAAGAGAACAAATTTTAACCTCCCTTCGTACAGTCGACTGTACGCGTCTATAAAAGTACGGAATGTATTTTATAACATGACATTTCATACAGTATTACTATTCCATGCTTTTCATCAGAGTTCCCCCAGAAATTTCCTTTTCAACTTCCCTGACTTTTCCCTGACTTTTCCAGGGTTGATAAAAAATTTCCCTGACCAATGACAACGTGAAAATTTGTCATATTTTCCA
>JAQGAO010004313.1:0-15372 GCA_034697705.1 Ommatoiulus sabulosus
CAGACCTGGAAAACCTGGAGAAGTCAGGGAACTTGGAAGTGTCTTGAAAAGTCAGGGAAGAAGGGCTTATTTTGAAAAAGTCAGGGAAATTCAACGTAGTGATGAAATTGCATATTAAAATTAATGCAGCTACAGGGTTATAGCTCAGGACCCATTTTCTCAGTAAAAATATGCGTAAATTGCCACGTTTTCCAAGTAGCCTACAGATTTACAAATTCCCAACGTTTTCCGAGTAAAAATTTATTAAAACTTCCACGTTTTCCGAGTACAAATTTGCAACATTTTCCACGTTTTCAGAGTACAAATTTGCAACATTTTCCATGTTTCCCAAGGACGGAGTTTTTTTAATTTTTTAATTTTTCTATGTTAATTTTCAAAATTGGCATTAGCAAATTTTGACATTGTAGTAGTAGTAATTTTATTTTACAGTTATTATTACACTGTTTTTAGATTATTATTGTCAAATGATAATACATGAAAAAACAATGCTGTTAATAATAATAGTAGTATATAGTAAAGTGATAATAGTAAACTAAATGATGGTCATCCTGTTAAGGCTGCCTCAAGAAAAAAGAACTTCCATAGAAAATAGCAAGTGCTAGTCAGGAAAAAATTTTAAAACCTGGAAAAGTCAGGTATAAGCTAGTTGAAAATGAAATTTCTGGCGGAACCCTGTATGTGCACGTATATAAATTGTAACCTTCATACAGTACCCGCTGGACATGTACCTTTCTTCCCCTTTGCATGCCTTATGTTGACTTTCGGTTTTTGTTTATTTCAGAAAAAAACAAAGCTTTGTTCAGAGATTATGTTAATGCTGTGGCCATAATAAAGCGAATAGAGGTGAGAAGTCACCCGCATATCTCTAGAAGTCAATCATAAATTAAAAATCGGGAATTAATGTTACATTTTTCAAACAGAATGAAAAGGTATTGGTTTTAAAACCCGAATGGAAAAAGGAGTTGAATTCTGACAGCGATTCTGCTCGTTCTACGCCATGTCGTGAAATTGGCTCTTTGGGAAGTAGCTTAGAAAGTCTTCCTGTAGAGGATGCCGTTCCAGCGGAGCAAGTGTGTGAAAAAGTGGACACAGAGGGCGCTACCACCAAGAAAAAATCTCAAAATGGTAACGAAACGATGAAGGAAACTGAATACATGGAAGCCAGTGATCAACAAATTCCAATGCCAGTTGCTCCTCCGAGACGAAAACACAGCGAAAAGAGAGCAGCGACCCCTTCTGGTGGAGCAGACACTCTTCAGGTAATTTGGGCAACGTGCCTTAATAAACTTTTTTGTAGGCAGTATTTTAATTATATTTATGATAGAAAAACTTATTGAACTTCTGATTCATTAAAAATGTGCCTTACACAAATTAATTTTGCCAAATCAGACATTTAAAAAAATCAATTCATGTATAGTTTTTATAAATTTACCTCTTTCTATTACTAAAATTAATAAATTAAAGTAAATATCCTTTATTTTCCTGCAATAAAATGATTTTTGTATTTAAAGGTACAAATTGCCATTTTTTTTAAAAATACAATATCCAACAATATGCTTACAAATGGTTACAAATAAAATGCTTACTAACGGTTACAATATGCAACCACAAAGTTCTTCTACAAAATATATTTTCCTTCGATGTTTGCTCCAAACCCAAGTCATCCAAAATAAAAAAAATCGTTTAATTTTGCATTTGTTTTTCAACAAAATTGTTGGTCGTTTGCTTTTTCCATATATCATTTTTGTAAGATTGCATAAACCTTCATCACCTTCAAAATACGTCCACGCAAATCGTCCACGCTTACCTCCTTTTAAAATGTTTTGATTACAAATTTTCCGACGAAATTTTCTAAATTTTTACTAAGAGATACAGTATCAAAATCTGAGTGAACGGAGGAATTTGGGGAAGTAGTAACTGCTGTAGGTTCGCTTGCCCAAAAATCTCGGAAGGCCTGCACTTCCATATTTCAAGATACAAAAGTGACTGCATGGGAAAGAAATAAAAATTGTACAAAACATATTCATGTAAATACGAATGAATTATTCATTTTGAATTTCTTTTCGTTCGCAGACGAAAAGCGAAGGAGGAGATAAAGAAAACGAACCGAAAATTAGCGTTAAGGCTCAAGCCCAGAAAATCAACAAGCAAGTTTCCGATTCACAGCTTGTGCCCCCCCTCTCCGTACAAGAAAAGCCCAAAAAGTCAGGCAGAGACACCAAGTTTGATAAGCAGGTAAGACCTAGCTTTATAACAACGACGTTATAACGAAACGCAGCGTTTCGATGTTACGACAGGTGCGTACTTTCCTCCCCCTGCGCCGCAATCTCGCCGAAGATTACCCTTATTTTAGTCTTTTAAAAGAAACGCTAACATTCATTACGAGCAAGCTCGAGATGACCCGCGAGATAACTGCAAGTTACGTGCTGGGATATAAATATTTAACGAAATAAATAAAATTACCTGTTTGCGAAAGCGAAAATTTGTGTTTTCTTCAGCGTCTGAACGAGTGTTGAAGAAATGGCGAGCCTGTTTCGGATCTGCAAACCTAATTTTTCTACAAACTGGCTCGTTTTTTTCTCGAATCACGTATACGCGTTGCTATAGAAAGACTTTGGCATCCCAACTAATGTTGTATTTTTTTTTTTTCCATTTTACAAATGTTTAAAATTATTTTTGCTCGCCAATTCGAAATGCCCAATTGTGTTTGGCATTTTCTATAGGTCAAAAAATATCCTTCCTTTATCAACTCGACTAGAATGTTCATAACATTCATATGTACACATAACATGTGTACATAACACTTTCAGTAAAGAAATCTTCAGATATCTATTCGTACGCTATCAATTCATTGACTGCATTCCCTTTATCATAAGGAGAATGGCGTTATAATTGCGAATGAACGAAATTTCGAAGATAACAACCGAATTTTTCATTCCTATATATCGGGGCATTTTTCACGTTCCGAGGCCAGAATGTGCCAAAGAGCAAGAAGTGTCTTTGAAGAAGGAAGAAGCAGCAGCTGGGTGTTGATTTCATGCAACCCAGTGGGAAAAAGCAAACACACTTGGGGGGTACAATCATAAATACAAGGTGTAATTTGTACTATATGCTGACACTCTAACCTGACGGCTGAATTTTTTGTGGTTCTTGTAAGTCCCTCGAACAATGACTCCGCGATTTTCGTCACGAATTGTTGGAACCTGTCTTCTGCTAACTCGCTTTTTGCATAATGCCAAAGACGTGGGACACGAGTGAAGTAGGTGGACCGAAATGATAAATGGTCGGTGCTCTGCTCCTCACCTGAGAAGGTGGATCCGAGTGGACTTAATTTCGCCAAACAATAAAAAAAAAGGAAAAAATGGAGTTGATTTACGCGCTAGCAAATAACCCGCGACTCAATACGACCGCTGCGTGATCAACTCTGGGTTGAAAATTATGCAACGGATCAGGAAATGAAAATTACTCAGGTTTTGACGAAGAAATTTTGCTGATTTGCAATTAAAATATGAGATTGCTAGATGCGGCGCATTTGCGAAAACCATGCAATGGGCTAGTTCGATGTTTACACTAGACGAGGTTATTTTTGAAAATACCTAGGAAATTTATGAGAACTTTTTTTTTTACTTTTGAATTTCTACGAAGGTTTTAAAAAACACGATTAACAATTCAGTTTTTAACGAAAATATTTCTGTTTTTAGATTGCTGACGATTATGATACAGCCTCAGTTATTTCGGTAAGTTTCCTTTATTTATTTTTTCCAATAATTTAAATCCTTCCAGATCTTAGCCGTGACAGTTGAGTATAGTTTGCATATAACCCCAGTTAAACTAATCATTACTAAATTGGACGGTTTAATTGATTTAAATCGTACAAAGCACATGTAGAAAAAAAATTACAAATGTGTGCTCGAATTGCCCGTTAGGAGTTTATCTAAAATTTTTCCTAACGGGACGTTTCTTCGAGCTTTTTTAGTTTGCTTATTTCTGTTACGTATATATTTTATCCAGTTGTTGAATTGGCAACAGTCTCAGTAACGTGAAGGTTATACGTGTTGCGAGAGTGACAATTTGCATCGCATTTTTTATTTTTATTTTTGGATTCTCAGCCGATTTGGGAAATGCCAAGAAGGTGAATTTTTGGCAACATTTATCGGGATAGCAGCCTGCACTTAGCGAAACATCGGTGTTGAAAAGTTTTTGCGAAATGATTTGAAATCAGGCGTGTAGTCGTTGCACGTAAGGATATCGGTGTCCTTAAATGCCTCTCTCGAGTATGTTTGCCCAGGGATTTGTCTCCGAGTTGTTGTACACATTTTTATTGGAAGTTTTAAAACATTGTTAATCACTCCGGAGATAATATTAGTCGTTGCTAAATCAACGAGACAGCGCTTAAAACATCTCTGAACACGATGTAAGCAATTCGGACCGAATTTATGTTGATGGCTTTTTAAGTTTGAAAGCGTTTAAACCATGAGTGTGCTCTCGAATAAGCCGCATTTTTGGAGAATGAGGTTGTTTAGGAAATTGGCTGAATTTGTCGAAGGCTTAAAGTCAGGCACCTCAATTGGGTATCATGTTTAGTGAATGGCTACGGTTTAATTTAAAGCCTAAATGAATGTAGAGAAATAGCTGTATGAAGAATCAAAAAACATACAACTAAGAATATCAATCGAAACAAGTACCGATGCTTTATCTCATCGATTAATTTTTAAGTTTTTTTTCAATTGGTTGGCTGCTTGGAACATTCACATTCATTTCTTGTTCCCCATCTGCGTCATCTTCAGTTTTTTTTATTATTAAATATAAACGAAATTGAATATTTTAATGTGTCAAAAACTCTTCGGCGTTAGGTAAGGGATTTTGTATAAAAATAAATGAAAAAGTTCTTCGGACATTTCATAGAATTAAATGTTTATAAAGGGGGGAAATTTCAATATGCGCTCCAACGTTTATTTTTCAGACACCTAACTACAAAGTTCGAACTTGGCTTTCCTTTAAACGAGTTAATTATTACATCGCAGCTAAAATAATTTGAACATCTTGTCTGGATATTTAATTATCTTAATGAAAAAATAATTTAATTCGACGTTAATTATTTAATTTTTATTTTATTTCCTTATGGATCGGTATTTGACGATGTCCTAAATGGACTTTCCCGGTTCGTTGTTATCAATAATAATGCAATTTTCGACTATGTAATTTTCAGATAAATCCGACAACGAAAGATTGGATGGTCATAGCTGCCAAAGCAGATTATATCGGCATGACGAAACTACTTAAGGAAAATCCGAAGCTGGCAAAATACAAGGTAGGCACCTCTCAAAGAATATCATAAATTTTACATTAATTAAAGTTATGCAGAACTTATGTATTACATGTAGGGGCCTACTTAGCCACGTAATATATAGGCAATGGTTGGTCATGCAGTTACGTACATGTTAGCGCCATAGGACGCTCGTTTGTCATACATACTCATTGCATGCGACACCTATAGTGTTTGGTAACGAAATGCTGATATATTCTCAATCTATACAGCAAAATACAAAAAACAATTTGTGATTTATATGCAAAAAATGTAATTATTTTCATATCATGCTACCTTGGTAAGAAGAGCACTACTTATGTCTGTTTGCAAGAACATGTTACGCAACGTGCCAGTTTAGGTTCTAGGCTGCTTGGACATTGATTCTGCGCCATCTAGTGCGCAGATGCGTGATTTGCATAACATACAATATACATGTACTTTCGCGCCATCCGATTAGTTGCAAGATGCATGTTGAGGTTTTAGATGGGGCAGACGTTCGGGTGCTATAAACTGGCAACTGTATGCGTTTAAAAGAGGAAGATTGATCAGGGTTTCCTTGACCCGCGACCTTTTTCGTGCTAGTAATTGACTAAGTCTGGTCATCCTGATCCGATTTCGTGGTGCTCCATAACTTATCGGCTGTATTATAATCCCCGGTTCTAGACTACGATTCTGGCAATTTGAATCTCCGTTAGGATCATTACTGCATGGTTGGGATGGTCAGGCAGGTAGCATATCCTCCTGAAAACCAATTTACACATGGTTTTGACAGGAGTTTTTGGTTATTTTCTCCTGAACTTGACCCTGCCTGAGAGGCCCCTCGCGAGGAATACTAGCTGTTAGTTCTCACTAACCCCCACTTGGGTTTCCAAACTCTTATTAGGCCTATACACTCGCACCATTCCCTCGTTTTCACGAGTCATTATTGGAGTAGCAGGAAATTGATGCCATTTACACCAGTTCATGACACCAGAAGAATGGCAAGAGATGAAAATAACGTAAACCGTTTGTAAGAAGCTTGACACCTCTGACCTCTGCTGGTGACGTTTGCAAAAGTCCGCAGAAATGAGTCTACTGCACTCTTGGCCTTTTTGTTTTACTTTTGGACCGGTAATTAGCATAAACTTATTGCTTTTTACTATAATTTGCAAGTCATTGGTCATTACTGACTGTTTAGTTATTCGTTATTCTTACCGAGAACCACCCTGGACAAGTCAAGGTTGACTTATCGTATAAAGAGCGTTTTACTGTAAAACTTTAATGTGCTACAGCATAACGTCGACTCGCGCCGCCTGGCGACATATATTTCGTGATTATTGGTTAGATGTGATAATTGTTTGAACAGTCTTGATTTTTTTCGATTTTTTTTTCAAATTCGAAATTCTAGCACAGGGAATTTCGAAGAAACATGCGCGAAGACTCGTTTCATTTCGAAATTGAGCTCGCCTGAGAAATTTCCTGCTAAAATTTTCAGAAATAAGTTTTAAAAACCTAAAATTCAATTTTTAGAAATGGTCATATACATGTACAGCATTAGCAGACTGTTATATGATCATGCTGGACATAAATTGCCACGAGTTTTTTTGAATTCCAACTGTCAGAGATCACATTTAACTCTTGCTTTTTCGTGGAAAAATTACTGGCTAGTTTTTTCCTATAGCAACTATGTAATGGTTTGCATTAGCTCCTTGCGGGAGCATAGATGGCGCCATCACTTGACAAGCATGTCGTCAGCTTCAGGTTCGCCTCTTTTGATGATGTAGGGCAATTATGAGTTACGTGTATATCACCCACCAGTATTTTTAATAACGTCCAAGGTAACTCACGTTTTAACGAACATAATTGTAAAATTTGTTCTCTCCCATAGTAGCTATTGTTACAAACATATATGTTCACGTCTATCGATCACGTTTTATCGGGAAACAAAAAGTGAAATAAGGAAATAATTCGTAATGAAACGTGAAATAAAATTCTATTTGAAGAAAATATTTTGAGATGCATTTCACATTAGCACGAATTGTTTTCTAACTTTTTGGAAATAAATTTTGCAATCATCAGTTATTCGCATGCCTGTCTATGACAAATGTGTTCAGGTTATGACAGGACCCATGTCCGCATTGTGAGCGGGCAATCAGGACCCCCACCCTTCCCCCCCCCCCCCATTTACTCGGAAAATGTGAATTTTGTACTCTATAAAAGTTGAGAATTTTGCCAATTTGTCCTCAGAATTTTTGCAAATTTCTCCTCGGAAACTCTTGAAAATTTTAAGAATCTGTACTCGAAAACAGTTAAAAATGTGGAAGATTTGTACTTGGGGGAAAAGGTGGAAAATGTTGCAAATTTGTTCTCGGAAAAGCCCCCTCCCTCCTCCTGTCCACATTGTGTCCGTGACTCAACCTAGACCCCCCCCACCTACCTCCTACATGAGGACGTCCTTTTTGAATGGCCCCTAAGCATTTTCCAACAATGCATATATATGGGTAACACGGCTTGAGCCCCAATCTTTGTCAACTAGTTTGTTGACGTCACTGCTACCCCATCTTAAAACGTTACCGGGAATTGTTGCATTGTTGCGGGGACAAC
The DNA here is from genome assembly GCA_034697705.1 of Ommatoiulus sabulosus. Taxonomy (NCBI): domain Eukaryota; kingdom Metazoa; phylum Arthropoda; class Diplopoda; order Julida; family Julidae; genus Ommatoiulus; species Ommatoiulus sabulosus. Next base: position 7,892 of record JAQGAO010004313.1, read on the forward strand.
GTTCTGTTCGATGGCACGTTTCAAACTCCCCCCACTTAAACCTTTCGTTACTTTTTTTTGTCATATTTACACATTCCGTATCTCGAGTTAGTTTTATCCGAGCAACAAATAAGTACAAGGCTCGTATCGTGTAAACCTATTAAAAGCGTTTTCTGAAAAAAAACCAAAGTGGTTGGAAGTTGGCCATGTGTCCAGAACTAGCTCGCCAAAGTCATCTATCTGCAGGACCCTTCACTGGCGATAAGGGATCCAAGGGGTGCATGATGGATCACGTGGTAACGTGCACTCCCTTCAAATTGTGATAGGGATTTTTTTTTCCGGTTCGTTACGCTGTAGTCTCATTTTGAAGCCAATAAGCCAGTGCCAGTGTTGTAGTAACTGAATAATGATGGGCCTCCCGCTTGAGGTTTGTTTTGGGATGCTTATCTGGTCCGCCGATGGCCTGCCCCCCGTTGTTTTTGGACGTCTTTTTGCACCCCTCGGCTGTTTGGTTTTTGCTAGATGAATACATCTCACTTTCTGATACATACCAGAGTCGATTTCCTCCAGAAGGTTGTGGCTAAACATCAGAAATCCCTGCACTCACTTCTTTTTTGTAGAAACTCAACTTTGACATCTGGAAAGCTTTTCCACTAACTTTTTCGGGCAGGTTATAACCCGCATTGCTGTTTTCGCACTAATCACTCGTAAAGACAACCGAGAAACGAAGTCAGGATATTGCGGTTGCTCCGTTCCCCCTTAGAAACAGAAATTAGGCGGACATTAGCAGCGTTTGTTGATCAAAAGACGAAATTAAAGTTGGACGGATTTAAAAGAAGCTCGATGCAATTTTTTTAAAAGTGATACTTGTGGTAACTCTTGACTATAGATCCTCGTTAATACGAACTATAGCTAATTCCTAAGTTATACTCGGATCAACATCGAATTATTTCGATAATTAATTGTGCCGAAACGTAAGCGTATACCAATATTTTCTGCAATTTGTTTGTGAAAAATAATGTATGACTATTTTGCTAACTTATTTTTTAAGTTTTCAGTGCATGCATTCATGCACGATTTTTTGAAACTTTCTTCGGAATGGAACCCGCTAACATTAATGTTTCTAGATAATGTTCAGACATCATCCTTTTTTGGCATCAATTATTGAAATATTGCGAATCATTTTCTTTTTTTTAATCCTCACTAAATAGACTTGAAATTTGCCATAAACACGTACTTTTATGCCCATGGGCATTACATGGTACCCCCAGACCTGGAAATGTCAGGAAAATTCAACTGAGTCATGCATTGTTGCGATCCAAAATTAACGCTTCTACATGGTTAGCTCAGGGCTCATTTTTTGAATAGAAATTTGCAAAATGTTCCACGGTTTCCGAGTACAAATTTCCAAAATGTTCCACGTTTTCAGAGTACAAATTTTCATAATTTTCCAAATACAAAATTGCAAAATTTTCAAATTTGTTTCATGCAAATGTTTACAATTTTTTATGTTAATTTTCAAAATTATCATTAGTAAATTTTGCAAAATGTTTTCCTGCGTTGATTTTGTCAGAGATTTTTTTTTTAAACCTGGAAAAGTCAGGGAAATTGAAAATGAAATTTCTGGGAGAACCCTGTATTACAACATGGGCGTGTCAGAAACTTTTATTCAGAAAATCGGAGTAATGAGAAAATAACAGGAATTTAATATCCTACGTTTAAGTCCATAAAAGTAGTAAAAAGTTGACCATTTACTGAACATCGCCATGTCCCTATAGTCTAACAGACTGACCATTTTCGCCGTTTTTTTTTTTTTTTTTTAACGAATGCGTCAATTTTTTCATCGTGGTCCAGCTGTGATTTAGGACTGGAGACAAGGAGTCTGCGAGATTTTTATCGTACCTGATGACAGATGTCATCCTCGCTTTCCTGCCAGGTGGGTCAAGCAGCCATGAAATGACAGCAAAAAAAATGGCGGCGTGGGCCCACTTGGGTAGGCATTATATTACTCGCAAAATGCTCGAGTTGGCACTAAAATTGATGCCAACGGGATATTTATCAGGGTTAATGCAGTCTTGTTTATGTGGCTTGTTCGCTTGTAATTATTAATAATAGAGTACCGCAACGATAAAACTCCGGATTTATTGTTTTGCCTAAAGTTTTTGCGGCTGCGTGCAGTGTGCAGGGAGAACCACAATTTTAAGGTTGTTGTCCGACGAGAAACATTCGCTTTAATATGAAAAAGATTTCTGGTTTTCGTACTCCGAAGCATCGGTGTTTTACACCATGAAGTTACACTATGACTCGTTTTTTTATAACTATATTTAAGAAACGATTTGGTTTAATTGTATACGACACATGTTTTTAACACGTAATCGAATAGATCTTTCGATACGTAAAACACGTTTTTTACGTGATAGACATGCTTAATGTTACATAAGCTAAATATATTTAGCAACACCTGCTATTATAGGGTACTCAGACAGAGGCATTGCGAATAGCGCTTTTGGAAGTCGTGAAGTCACGTGCACATTGGTTTCAAATATAGCGATACCCTATTGAAGCTATTTGAAACTATTGAAGAACAATTTGGTAACATATCCCTAGTCGAAGGATCTGTATACTTTTCTATACTAAAAAAAACATCAATTTTTTTTATGAACATCAGATAAAACAGTAACAACATCAGTAAGAGCTGTACTGACATCAGTAAGAGCTGTACTAACATCAATAAGAGCTGTACTGATCTATGCTAATCCTTCGACCGCAGGGATGTACATGAAAGTTTTACTTGTATACATACAGTATACAGTAGTATTCACATTGTTAAAAGATTAAATATGAATAATCACGTAATTTACAAACACTGCTCACGTTTTAGACTGACATGTAAAAACACGATAGTCAATTTTTTTTTATCAAAATGTTTTTGTTATATAAAATCTTGATAGCGTGGGTTGAACACCAGCCACACTGACACGACCTCCCCGCTGATTTTTTATATTTGATGCTATAACAACATTAATTTATAAAAGATTATAATTCGGCTGTCAGAAGCGAGAGGGAGATAGCGATGCAAATTTCCACGTGTTTTTTTCTTCTTCATTCTTAGTTTGATGTACAAATTTCTCGTAATTTAATGTATCAGCTTAGGCCTAATCAATTTCGTTACCCCGTTCTGATAACTCGTCCGAAGATAAAATATTCAGGCAAATTCGCTATCGTCTCAGCAATGGGTCAGTCGTATCACCCGCTGTCCATCTCGATGGTATCGGGCTATTTACACCATGCATTGTTTCTTTTTATTCCTTTTTTGAGTGCAGCGTAATTTGATGTCAAACATGTTTCTAGATGTTCTGTGATAACGTACTAGGTGTTTTGTACCGTATAGCAAAATGCCCTTGCGAATTAATCTGGTTGTATCTCCGGAGAAGATTTATTGTTACGTTAAACTGCTAGATTTTAACACACATTTAATTGGAAATGTGGCATTCAATGGCACACTGAACTGTTATTTCCTTAGCAAATACAGGGTGTCAGTCGACTCACCCTGTATAATGTTTACAGTGAATTCCTTCAGGCCAATTTTACTAAGCACTGTCTATAGGAGCGATACAACGGTGCTGACCTCACGCGGTTTTCAGATTTTATAAGTTTATCCTTTAGGAATTGAACGCGGTCTATTGTGGCTTATTTGATTTCGTAGCATGGACGTGCATTAAAACCGAATTGAATTTCGGATTCTCCGCACGTACGCTTGATATTTAAATTTATTCGTTGGCCTACCTTTGCTCATAATGTATACATTCATCTCTTCCACTATATTCACGGAGACCCGCTTTTCTGACTTATGTCCAGTTGATATTTTGCAATATAAATATGCCAGCTTCTGTCCTTATACGAATTTTATGAGACAGAACGCAATAAATTACGACTCTTGTATAAGCGAAAGACTGCATGGTTACATGTATGCTACAGGTATTTGTATTTTTCACTTTAATCCAGTGAAATTGGTAAAAAATTATTTCTTTTTATATACTTTTTAAAGAGTGCGTTTGCGATGGATGAATCTTATTATTTGAATATAAATGCTGCGAAACCTGTTTATAATTTTATCGCTAAAATCCCTCAAAAAACTTCCCGGTTGCTCATCTCTCGAGATTCCGATAAAGGTTTTGGGTGTTTCCTCAAAATTTTGCTAATCTTTATTTAGTAAATTTACCCTCTAAAACGGTTTTCATATTGGGGTGAGGGGGGTTAAAATAAATGCGGCATGTCTTTAAAAATGGCTGCGTAGTATCGAGTGATACATGCATTTCGTGCAAAAATGCTAGTTGCATTCATAAGGCAATTTTACACGAATGCAAATTCAAAAAAATTATACGGTTTTATTATTGTTTATACTGTATTATATATACGGTAGTTTTTTAAAACTATCGCGATTTCTTTGAGCTTAGAAATATCACGAAATTCTTCTTATCTTAACCAGGGTATACCCCCAGACCTGGAAAACCTAGGAAACTTGAAAATGTCAGGAAAAGTCAGGGTAGAATGGCCTATGGCTAGACTTCCACTAACGAAGGCAGTTCGATTCGTTTCTTGAACATCCTTATATCCGTTTTCGGAACATCGCATTAATGCATGCAATTAATCGCATAGATTGTTTCTATTAAATATAAATTATTCGTCACCAAGCGTCTGCATATACTGCAGTGATGTCTAACCAAACTCGTTCCGTTATTAAGTCCGATCTTGTCGACTTTTCACGTCAAATCTATTTTGTAAACCTGCACTGTCCTAAGACCGTGTCATTCCAAATGACATTTCACTGACACATTTGAGAGTAACTTGTCAATGTTTACTTCGCACAAGCTTTTCCCGCGATGATGTCATTGTGCTGCCGTATACAATCGAAATTAGTGTCTTTGTGCCTGTTATTTACGACCCCGGATGAGTCAGAAATGCAAAATCGAGCCAATGTAAACTCCTTTCGAGATGTTCAGTTTTCGTTTCTCATCACCAACGCAACGATGGCGCTGAACAATGCGTGGATTTCCTGGAATTTGATTATTTACAATATAACACCGTCCTTGGGTCATGTAAATGTCTCTTTTTCAACACGGACTAATGCTGACTTTTCATAGAAATAAGAGGCAATGAACTTAAGAAAAAAAAATGTTTACTGTGGTTTTTAACCGTTTTTTTTAAGCGCGTCTTCGACTGGATTTGTCTTTTTCACGTTTGGTTTCTCAAAGAATGACCATTGGCCAAACATTACATTATATTCTGAAAACTTCGAAGACAAGTTTTCTAATGTTTAAACCTTCTTAAGACGAGCCGAACAACTTCTGTATTTGAAACAAGTTATAGGCTACAATCTTAGCACGCAAACGCATACAGTATATAAGTATGGATTACCCTTTAAATTTGATCTAATTTTGTTTATTTTACTGTTAAATTTTGAATTTGTACCAAAGTTATTATATTCGTTATTACATCAGTTTAATTTGCTCCAGGGTCGAATCGCTAATTGGATGCTCGTTGATTTTTTTTATGAGACTTAAAATTACCAGAATGTGGATTGACTCGTGATCGCATACATCTACAGGGTTCCCCCAGACATGGAAAAGTCAGGGAACTTGAAAATGTATGGAAAAGTCAGGGAACTTGAAAATGTATGGAAAAGTCAGGGAAGAATGATTTTTTTTTTTTGAAAATGTTAGGGAAATTTAAGTAGTCAGGGCCCATTTGGAAACATGTTTACATTTTCCTAGTACAACTTTGCAGCAGTTTCTGAGGACAAATTTGCCAAAAAATTTCCACGTTTTCCGAGGACAAAATTGCAAAATTTTATGACGTTTTCCGAAAACAAAATTGCAAAATTTTCCGACGTTTTCCTAGTAGAAATTTGCAACATTTTCCACGTTTTTCGAGGACAAAATTGCAAAATTTCCCACGTTTTCAAAGTAAAAATTAGCAAAACTTTCTACATTTTCCGAATACAAAATTGTCAGATTTTCAAAATTTATTCATGCAAATTTGTTTTTTTAATTTTTTTTACTTTTTCTATTTTAATTTTTCGATTTTAATTTTTTTTTAATTTTTCGTTTTAAATTTTCAAAATTTTATTAGTAAATTTTGAAAAAAATATTTTATTTAACTTTATCATTGGTCAGGAAAAAATTTTAAAATCTGGAAAAGTCAGGGAAGTTAAAAATGAAATTTCTGGGGGAACCCTGCTCTTTCTATTCTTTTTTATGGCATCCTCGAGGTAACTTATTTTATACTGCACCCATTTTTAATTTTTGTGAAGATTTCATTAAATTTACGAACACGTAGCTTTACCGAGAGAAATAGTTTCACCATATATAGACTGCATGTGGCTTGTTTTTGTGTGTGTTATAAATGGTGATTTCATTCAGTTAGGCGCAACTCCACCTTATGGCATATATTATTCACTAGGCGAATATCTGCAGCCATTGTCCCATTATAGAAACAAGGGACCACCTGTCGCTCTTTTCGTCCGGTTTTAAATGAAAATAGCGTCATAAAACCATCCTCGAAACACGATAGCCCATTGTTGTAGCGTTTTGTCAAGGGCCTTGTCCGGAAGTCGATGAGCATCGTCGGCAGTCGTGGGCCATTCACCCAGGTGCGTGCGTGGCTACTGTCCCGCGCATCGACAGCGCAACTCTCGTTAAGTGCGAGTACAACAACTTGTTTATCGTTGATGCGCTTAGGCTTCCTCCTGCAACAATTATGACTCATAAGCACTTAGACCAGAAATAGCATCGTGTTGTTTGGACGTGAGGAGGTGATGAATTTAGGAGGGATTACTCGAAAAGTTGACTTCTGTCGGGATTTTTCTATACTTCTTCCTGTTTACGTTTCCAGTGTTTTTCCTCTCGACTTGTCTCCGCGCAGTTATTTCACCTGTTATAGGAGCACGGTCAACCTCGCGTTTTTCCAATGGTAAAGCTGCGACCATATGGACACGCGAGGCAAACGAGGGCAAGCAGACAAGACTGCGCTAATGAGCAATTAAGATTAGTCAAGAAAGGTCGAACGCACCAATATATACTCTTATAAAGGTGGTGGAGTATCTATTTCAAATCGATCGATCGATGATGTCCCTGTTAACTATACTGAGGATTGGCAAAGGAAGATTAGTCGCATAACCTACGGGCATTTGTTGAAGAAGTCGAACATGGAACTCAGAAATGGGCAGTGCATAATTTGAAGATGTCCAACATTGAGGACTTCCCGTTGTTGTTCAAGATCAAAGATTTAGAAATCGAATCAGTCGAAGGAAGGTTTTATCTTTCTGGAATCCTAGTAACGAATCCATGCATCCATGAAACTATATAGCGAAGATCAAGGGTCCCTACACTCTTGAAGGCCATCGTGTTCCCTGCGGTAACAGAGACCACAGTATACGAATGAATCAGTATGCTCACTCGGCCATTTTCCTTAGACGATTTTTCAAATTAGCGCTCGCAGCG